>OZ024903.1:99759783-99842283 GCA_964017125.1 Flabesymbios commensalis
GATACTTTATCTTTTTGTAAGCACTTTGAATAGTACCTTTCATCTTTAATCGGTGACGTTTAATTTTCAATTTGACCAATCTCAATAATTTTCACTCCGTTGAAGTTGTGGTTCGCGCCTGGCCCAATTTAGACTAAATGTGTTCAAAAGTGACCAAAAGCCCTATTCATTTCATTTTTTCATTTTGGTTCGTGTCAGCAAAACACAAGTTCAGTGAATGAAAATTAAATAACTTGGTGCTTAAAGGGTGAGGTGATTGTTGTGAAGTAAACAAACACTGTACAATAACATCACAATGGGGTTGTGTATGCCGACAATGAGTGAGTACGGAAATGTCATCCATTTTTAATGTTCAATACGCCGGACTATATATACCTGTATTGTACTCAATGTTCAGGGATTTGTCCTCCCTCGAGGCTCACGAGATAATCGATAACCTGTCAAATTAGCCGTATATGGCGTGCCATAAAAGCCACGGATCTATGTAAGCTGACCTGCCATACTGAACATATATGCTGGACAAATGATTATGCATTCCTTCGTTCATTCGTTTTTTTGTTCATTTTTTCGTTTGTTCGTTCGTTCGTTAATTCCATTCGTTCGTTCTTTTCGTTCCTTTTATTTCATAAATTTCATGAATTTCTTAAATATTATTATTTTCATTAATTTCATTTATTTCATTCACTAAATCATTGAACAGTCATTTGCATCAAAAATTAACAAAAATGAGCAGTGTTGTTTATTGAACATAACTGGATACTAATTACTATATATGTCCTAGAACGACACGGGTGAATGTATAATAAATATCTACGTGTGTAAAGTATGATATATACCTGCATACATGTTCCTGACGTATGCACGGCCATTACCATAACATACATGTTCAGCCTTGAAACTTTCACACATGAATGTATATCTGGCAACCGCGGTCCATAAATTCAAGGGACAGAACATTTCGCAATTACAAGCATATTGACAATAAATATTAAAATCCCGTTTTATTGAAATATTTTCAGTCATTCGAAGCATGCACTGCTGCAGCTATGACCACCTTCAAACTAATGTAATAAAAAATACTCCTCTGTTTAAAAATCAGATATGTTATAACTTACATCAGCGATACTTGATTTCTTCCTGCTTACAGTTATATATTTTTTTATTTATGCTCACAGGTCTGCATTTTTGATGACTTTTCGTCAACGTTTTGTTTTTGTTGTGAAAAAATAGTGCCTGTATTGAAAGAATGCAAAGTGCAAAACGCCGTATAATTCTTGAAGTTATAAAAAATTGATACTTAGAGCGATATTTTTTGTGATATTGTAGAATGTAATTCCTTATTGCAAATATTTAAAGGGCTGGGGGAAGAAGCATGAGTAAATAAAATACCCACGTATAATATCTCAATGAAAATGGGAAGAAATCGCTTATGCCAAATATAGCTTACATACACCATGTATAGGCCTACACCTTGTCTTTAAGGGCAGCTTTCAACATGTTCAACCACATGAAAGACAATCCTTGATTAGATCAAGGATATTACAACCTCTTGATTAGACATATTTCACTCACCAATAAAGAGTACGCTACGTTGCCTTTCTCTGTGATGTGATTAATTAACACTCGGGACTATAATTTAGCCATCGACGTCCGCTCGTGTCTGTGGCTTCCAAGCGAATGCGTCTTACAAACCACAGGTGGCAGAAGGGAACTTTGTTGCTAGGTAACGGATCTCACCTGTCTGACACAGGAAATTACGTATACTTCTCAAATCACACCCAGTGCTAGTTGCTAAGCAACCATTGACCAGTTGACCGTAGTATACGAGTGAATGAGTGTGATGTAAAAATACGTTCCACCTAATAATGTTAATCGGATATTAATATTTCAAAACGAAAATGACAATACGATGAGAAGCATTGAAAATCAATGCGGTTCAAAAAGAATTTGTACGGATTTCTACATGACGACATCTTCTGGAAAAAAAAACAAATTAACTACTATATAACGTTATAGGCTATAGGCATATCATCCATACAATGGAGATATATCTGATCCACTATAAACGAATTATGGTCTTGTATATTTAAAAATAATTATGATTTTCTTGTATATTTAAAAATAATTATGATTTTGATAATATTGTCGTGTAACGTGTTCATAGAGTTAAAGTTCTGCTGATGCGGTCCTTGCAAAAATCGGCCTTTAACGTCCAGGCTAAGCGTGGTTTAAATAACGTATTCATAGCTCTGACATAGAAAAGCAAACATAAAAAAAACTGCTTATTTGAAAAGTCACCAGTTACTTCAGTTGACTGTGCAGGGCAGAGCTGGTGTTTCATACATATATCTGTATAGTTCCAACACGCGAGAGAAGAAACCGGCTTTTGTCTTATAAATGCACAACATACGCTGATATAATACCGGCATGTAGCTCATCTAATAATCGATCATTATATACATGTTACCAGCTACTGCAGCATTCCATGAAGTGGAAATGAATCAACAAACTCACCTAGTTCGGGTCGTTATGTCCACTTTTCTGAGAGGGCTCTCAAATCACTGGTGTCACTGGTGGCTGCCTATATCCAGCAGGGATCGATCCTCGTGTTAGTGCTGACCTGCAGGCTATCAGTCTCTAGCGATCGGGATCTGTACCGTCCTTGTTACTGTCAACACAAACAGTCCGCTGTTATAGCATACAAACAGTCGGCTGTTATAGCGTCAGTGCCGGCCCTGTCTGTAGCCGTGTGTGGTTGGCCGCCTGCGACCGACGGAACTGTTAAGGCAAATGGCGGTAACTACTTACTTGAAATTTGAGCTGTTACTGCTGTTTGCCTTAACACTGTACAGTCACAGCCCTGTGGCATTTACAGTTAATCTGATTATTGTATTCACGAACGTTATTTTCTCGCGAATTCACTTTCAAAATGCACATTGATAAAATGTGTACCATTTGCCATTTAGATTAAATGGGTCACTGTAGTATTTTTTTTTTTAAATACATGTATTTCTTAAGACTGAATTATCGTGAAATAAAGAATTGTCTGTAAATAAATATTTAATGGTCTTTAAAAATATTTGCCTCGCCATCATTAAATTACCTTGAAATTCGTAAAGCCTTGCTTCGCTCGTCTAGTTTCTAATTCAACTTTGTAGATCTATAGAAAAAAAATCTAAGAAAGTGAAATAAATAAATTACTTGAAGCAGAGTGCGAAAAAATCAAGTATAATTGTAGTGAAATAAATAATTTGTCCAGTTCAAAGATTCCAGCCCCCCTCCCCCTAGTAATTGAATGGTGGCCCGCAAATAATATAGTCCTATTATTATAGACATTATTACGTAGACATAACATTTTCACGACTATATAGTGATATTAATGCAAACATGATTCAGTAAAGTAAAAGACAATAATCATTATCGCCTACGTTATGAGTTTAGGTTTATTTAACCCTTAGAGCGCGGAATTATATAATTTAAATTTCCATCCACTTGAAGTTGCGAGACACAACTTCAATTGGATGCAACTTACACATATCTGTTTAATTTGAGACCAAACATTATTTGCAAATCTTGATGTTTAGACAATTTTCTTCCCAATGACAGTGATTTGATCGGATAAAGAAACAAATTATAAACGTGCCTTAAGGGTTAATATGTAAGTAAGACATTTATTAAACGTTTTTAATTTGCGATAGATCATGAGGTATTTTACTTTTGTGAATTTCGCGAAAGGATAACACACGTATATAGATATTTGTGGCTTTACGTTGCCACCTAGTAATGGACCAGTGGTGTAGCAGCTTACAGCACGCCAGGGCATGCTTGGCTTAGCTGTAACCAATCATGCAGAGACAAAACGCAGTATCTGCCTACTTTTCAAGTCAGCAGATACTGCCTTTTGGCTTGGCTTGTGGTATGATCACTAGGGCCGCCCTTAACAAGGGGAATTAACAGGTACAACTCAGTTAGAATAAAAATCACGGTAAATTATGTGTAATATTTCCAAAGTCAGGATTATCTAATACACAAACTGCACAGCTGTGTTAACCATGAACACACAAGGATTATTTAGGTCGGGATCAATAAAATGATGAGCATAATAAATTAAACTACAAGTCATAATTTTATAATAATACATGTAATATGTTCATAATTCTATTTTCCGTTAGCCTCCATGCCCCCAAAAAATGTTAAGAATATTAAGATAAATAATTATTATCATAATACATGTAATATATAATGTTATATCAATGTGAATTTGTTTATTTTTTACACAATTGTTCTTGCTAAATTCATTTAGCTTAGTGTATTTTACTACCTAATGCCTCGTACGGAAAATTAGAAACATTATGTATAGAAAAATAGAAACATATACGTATACAGAATAAGAATCTCTTAAATCTTTAGTACCGTATTCAAATAAATTTAAATGAATAGAGAGCTGGTGATTGGCCATACTAAACACCACATAATGTCAGCCATCTCATATTTTTATCGTAAAATGACAATCATTTTGGATTTAATTATTGTGTAAATTATTAGTCATGAAAGAATTCACCAAACTGAGCATTTGAGACAATAATTTCCTGCTCTTAAAGGCTAGTGTAGTGAGTGTTGGTGATAACTCGTTTCAAATAATGGAGTCGAATAAACGTGTTCTTTTTAGAGTGTCAAGGTGTGAGATGGACCCACTAACCATCCAGTATTGGACCCACTGACCATCCAGTATTGGACCCACTGACTATCAAGTATTAAGACCACTGACCATCCAGTATTGGGAACCACTGACCATCCAGTATTGGAACCCACTGTCCATTCAGTATTGGGACTCACTGACCATTCAGTATTGGGACCCACTGACCATCCAGTATTGGGACCACTGACCATCCAGTATTGGGACCACTGACCATCCAGTATAGGGACCCACTGACCATCCAGTATTGGACCCACTGACCATCCAGTATTGGGACCCACTGACCATCCAGTATTGGGACCCACTGACCATCCAGTATTGGAACCCACTGTCCATTCAGTATTGGGACTCACTGACCATTCAGTATTGGGACCCACTGACCATCCAGTATTGGGACCACTGACCATCCAGTATTGGGACCACTGACCATCCAGTATTGGGAACCACTGACCATCCAGTATTGGAACCCACTGTCCATTCAGTATTGGGACTCACTGACCATTCAGTATTGGGACCCACTGACCATTCAGTATTGGGACCCACTGGCCATCCAGTATTGAGACCACTGACCATCCAGTATTGGGACCCACTGACCATCCAGTATTGGACCCACTGACCATCCAGTATTGGGACCCACTGACCATCCAGTATTGGACCCACTGACCATCCAGTATTGGGACCAGCTCACCATCCAGTATTGGGACCCACTGACCATCCAGTATTGGACCCACTGACCATCCAGTATTGGGACCCACTGACCATCCAATATTGGACCAACTGACCATCCAGTATTGGGAACCACTGACCATCCAGTATTAAACCCACTAACCATTCAGTATTGGGAACCGCTGACCATCCAGTATTGGGACCCACTGACCATCCAGTATTGGGACACACTGACTATCCAGTATTGAACCCACTGACCATCCAGTATTGGGAACCACTGACCATCCAGTATTGGGACCCACTGACCATCCAGTATTGGACCCACTGACCATCCAGTATTGGGACCCACTGACCATCCAGTATTTGACCAACTGACCATCCAGTGAGATGAATATGACCCTGCATGGGAAGCCACGCTGAGCTACACAGGGTTGACCCTTAAACCGCTGGTACCGATTATATTCTTTTTTTTTTCTTTCTTTACATTTTCTATCAGCACATTACATATCAGCTTTTAAACATGTTGAAAGATTTGAAAGATTTAAAAATAGTTGAACTCCATTTTGTCAAATCTAAATAATTTTCACTCACTAGTAAAAATTTAAATTGAGTAATTTAGCTGTTTAAGGGTTAAAGCGCTGAAATATACTTATATAAACCAGGAGAACAAATAATGTTTTTTTCAATTTGAAATCATTATGAATGCCTTAGTTATTTCTTCCCGCTTCGTGTTATGGGTCTACGGCCAATATAAATATTTTACTTTTTCAGCACATGTACCTCCGCCGCGGCACCTGTCAGAATTTTCGATGACGCCCGATTCGTTTGTGTCAAATTTACGACCATTCCAATAAGAATCTTAAGATTAAGATAATCGCACCCTTTTCTCACTTCCATGTCTTTATACGTCAGAATCTGACGTCTACAGACGTCAGACTCTGACGTATAAAGACGGTCCTTGCATTGAACGGGTAAGATTGACAATATTTTAACTTTCTTTCTCATTAAGATTAATATCATCTTAACTTTCTCTTTGATGAACATTGATATTATCCTAACTTCCTCTCTAATTAAGATTTATCTCATCTTAACTTTTTCTCTAATTAATATTTATATTTTCTTAACTTTCTTTCTAATTAAGATTGATATTATCTTAACTTTCTCTCTAATTAGGATTTATATTATTTTAACTTTTTCTCTAATTAATATTTATATTTTCGTAACTTTCTTCTAATTAAGATTGATATTATTTTAACTTTATCTCTGATTAAGATTGATATTATCTTAAATTTCTCTTTAAATAAGATTAATAGTATCATAACTTTCTCTTTGATTAACATTGATATTATCTTAACTTTCTCTTTGAATAAGATTATTATTATCATAACTTTCTCTTTGATTATCATTGCTATTATCTTAACTTTCTCTCTAATTAGGATTGGTATTATTTTAACTTTCTTTTAAATAATATTTATATTTCCTTAACTTTGTCTAATTAAGATTCATATTATCTTAACTTTCTCTCTAACTAAGATTGATATTATTTTAACTTTCTTTTAAATAATATTTATATTTTCTTAACTTTGTCTTTAATTAAGATTTATATTATCTTATTTTTCTCTCTAATTCAGATTAATATTATTTTAATTTTATCTCTGATTAAGATTAAGATTATTTTAACTTTCTCTCTAATTAAAATTTATATTATCTTAACTTCTTCTCTAATTAAGATTTATATTATCCTAACTTTCTCTCTAATTGAGATTGATATTGTCTTAACTTTCTCTCTAATTAATATTTATATTTTCTAAACTTTGTCTCTAATTAAGATTTATATTATCTTATCTTTCTCTCTAATTAGGATTTATGTTATCTTAACTGTCTCTTTAATTAAGATTGATGTTATCTTAACTTTTTCTCTAATTGATATTTATATTATCTTATCTTTCTCTCTAATTAAAATTGATGTTATTTTAACTTTCTCAGTGATTAAGATTGCTGTTATCTTAACTTTCTCTCTGATTAAAATTGCTATTATCTTAACTTTCTCTCTAATTAAGATTGATATTATTTTAACTTTCTCTCTAATTAAGATTTATATTATCTGAACTTTCTCTTTGATTAACATTGATATTATTTTAACTTTCTCTTTGATTAACATTGATATTATCTTAACTTTCTCTCTAATTAAGATTTATATTATCTTAACTTTCTCTTTGATTAACATTGATATTACCTTAACTTTCTCTCTAATTAATATTTATATTATCTTAACTTTCTCTCTAATTATAATTACTATTATCTTAACTTTCTCACTGGTTAAGATCGATATTATCTTAACTTTCTCTCTAATTAGGATTCATATTATCTTAACTTTCTCTTTGATTAACATTGATATTACCTTAACTTTCTCTCTAATTAATATTTATATTATCTTAACATTCTCTCTAATTATAATTACTATTATCTTAACTTTCTCTCTGGTTAAGATCGATATTATCTTAACTTTCTCTCTACTTATGATTGCTATTATCTTAACTTTCTCTGACATAATATTGATATTATCTTAACTTTCTCTCTAATTATGATTGCTATTATCTTAACTTTCTCTGACATAATATTGATATTATCTTAACTTTCTCTCTAATTATGATTGCTATTATCTTAACTTTCTCTGACATAATATTGATATTATCTTAACTTTCTCTCTAATTATGATTGCTATTATCTTAACTTTCTCTGACATAATATTGATATTATCTTAACTTTCTCTCTAATTATGATTCCTATTATCTTAACTTTCTCTGACATAATATTGATATTATCTTAACTTTCTCTCTAATTATGATTGCTATTATCTTACCTTTCTCTGACATAATATTGATATCATCCTAACCCTCTCTCATTCCCATCAGTGAACCCTTAAATCGCTAAACGAATCTACATCCGATTTAACTTTTTGTTAATGTAGAATTGAAATAAGCATTAAATTCACAAGATGGCATACATTTGTATTCAAATTCTACAGATATAAGTTATTTTTATCCCCTTGAAGTTATGGGTCGCGGCAGCGAGACACAACTTCAAGTGCGTAAAAAAAAGCGCTTGAAAGACTAGCTTTTCTGAAATACATGAAGAGAAAGCTGAGATAAGATCATCCCTGAGGTTATTAGTGGCATAGACATTACTGAATAGAATACAAAATAAATCTGATGAAAATCCCGTCCAATGTACAATGAATATTAGACAATTGAGCCTATCAAACACCCAATGTTGTTTAAATAGTGGTCCACCCCTCACGACGCTGGCCCAACTGTCGCATGTATGCACTATTTGGCATATTTGGATTAAAATTCCTGAACTAAAAACGGCATATTCCATCACGGCGTTCTAAGGTTCTCGTTTAATATAAATGCACTCAAGTATTTTACTACATCAACAATTATTCACACCTCCAGACGACTGAAATACCAAAATAAGATTAAATCACTGGAAGCTGGGAGAGTAAACATTTATAATTTTGTAAAGAAAATATTGCAAAAATTGAGTGCCTGAAAATGGAATTGTCTCGAAAAAAATAAAATATCTTTGCAGAAAATCACAAAAAGCCTTGTCTCTCAATTGAAATATTTTACAGCACCTCCGGAAATCGAAGCGTCACATGTTATAATACCAGTATGATAATGGTATCTCCGCTGCGGAACCTGCCAAAATTTTCGATGACGCCCTGTTCGTTTGGGCCAGATTTACAGGTACGTGGCTTATGCAGGTACGCTGCATGTCAAACAACTCACGCCAGACGTCGGTACAGCGTTGGTCGAACGTCTATGACGTTGGACCAACGCTGTACTGACGTCTGGCGTCGGCGGCCAGCGTACCTGTGGTGGAACAAATCGTCTAACTGTATTATATTATAGGTGACAGCCCCCCTGGCCGTAATATAATACAGTTGGGCGATTTATACCCCTAGGTGTTCTGTGTAAAGACAAACAGCAGTAACTGCTAACTTTTCAAATAAGCAGTTACTGCTGTTTGTCTTTGCCTGACAGTGGTCTACAGGCCGGTCACAGAGATGACCACGTTACTGGTTCACGACGGGAGATATGGTCATAATCATTGTCCGGTATGTATGCATTGTACATGTAGAGAGCTGGTATTTTAGCTGTCAGATTTTGTTGATCCTCTATAAATACGGGATAGTGTGTGCCCAATATGGACACCCGTGGAGAAAATCCATACTATTAAAAAGTATAAAAGATATAATTTGCAGGTAATTTAGATGTACACCTAGCACACATTTAAAGAGAATGCATATATGTTGACGTGTCAAATTTGAAAAATTAATGTTGGTGAAATTATAGAGGCTACAGATCCTAAATAAAAATATTTAACAATCATCAAAAAATGCAAAAATACTGTAAAAAAACTAATGTAGGCCTAAACTAAGTTTTATTTCAAAGTTGCTTACTGCCATGTAAACAAAAATGTGTGCAGTATACAGCACCTAATACTGGTCACAAATACCCACCGCCTCAGACCGTGGAATCCAGGGTACTTCAAAAGGCACCGACGTTAATTGGTGTGTGAAAGTGAGGGATTCGGGGATTCCCTTGTAGCACCGATTGTCTGCCCAACGCTGGGCTGCATCAACATTTGGCCCAATGCTCTGCTAGCATTCAACCATCTTTTATGTGTACAAATAGTTTGTTTCAGTTATCTCTGGATTCTTAGAAAAGTTGATAAAAATGTTTTTTAAAATCAAAAAGTTTTTGAAAAATAAAAATTATGATCCGCGAGATACACTACTTCATCCCAAACTAAATACCAAAATTGATGTCATCCTACGGAGCCCTTTTAATATCTTTAATTATCACTCTGCAACTTGAAGATATATGGTTTCTTAATATGTGTGTTAATTACTATTTATTATCACTCATTTGGTTGGAAACTGTACTTAGTGGCAGGTATGGAGATGTTATAGCCAGCTTATCATTACAGATATATATCCATTTTATGCTTTCAGCATATATCACAATTAGTTCCCTTCATTTAAAACAAAATAACATATAAAGAAAGTAAATTTGAGCTGGATATACTTCATGCAAAATAATATATTCTGTGAAACGCAGTGGCGTCACCGGAAACCCTTTTGAATGGCTACTCGGTGAAAACAATGTTATATAACACCCTCTTCCCCATACTTCATTGTATCATACTTCATTGTATCAGCTCCTTAAAAACATTGGGGGTCAAGGCTATTGAGTTTCACAGAATAAATTTGAATGCATGGAAACAAACAAATTCGGCTAATTACGGCTAATTGTTGTGTCAATTCAACAGGTGTCACTTGTGTCCAAATCGCTATATTAACAGTCACCAGATGGCGATGGAGTATATTTTTGCTCCATGAAATCAAGCATGATGAAATTAACAAAACTAATTGTTCTGTTATGTTCAACTGGAAGTTGAATATTTCATAGACCATTGAAATCTACAGAAAAAATTATTCACAAAATTAAGGTAGTTCCTAATACTTATAAGCAATTTTACAAGACGTCATATTTCACGTCGGCCTTATGATCTCGTTTTTAGCATTATTAGGACAGGCCGGAGGCCGTTACGATTAAGTTTATTTTGCCTGAGTTTGTGTCCTATTTAGGGGAAAGAGGGGTGCTATGTGTTGGAAACGGTTAACACTTCTGTACACCAGTCCTTATAAACATGTCGAATATAACGTTTCAGGACCTTAGGTTAAGTACTTTTGTCTTTAACAAGTGTTCAGAAATAATAATATTCACGATTATATTTGTGTTTAAGTCTATAATAAGAGCTTAAAGGGTTTGGGTTGGAATAATGTTGGCCCAGCGTCGCAGACTGTTGCCCAACTTTATTTAACTATTGGGCCAATGTATCTGGGTAGTGGCATTTCTGACCACGGGGGATGAAATTGTCACCCTATATTATAAAGCGATTGCCGCAAAGTAACCGATGTATACAGAATGCTCGGTTGTTGCTGGACCATCGTCAGACACGTTGGATCAACATTGAAACAACATTGGTTAGCCGTCCAGTGATTGCTGTGAACGCTGGTGTAGAAGAATCATGCGTTCGGTCAGTGTTGGAGTTGTGTTGAGCCATCGTCGTACACAATTGGCCGGCATTGATCCAGCAATGGGCTGCGACTCTGGCCCGCCATTGAACAGAAATGGGGTGGGAAGGCCTACATCGTGTGTATCGTAGAGACACGCGCAGCACGATTCACTGGCAAGTATCGAATGGATGTTGGCCAGAACCGGCAATGGTGGTGGATTGAATAAACGTTGAAAATATATACTTCTCTCCTTGGTCCTTTCCTTAATTAGGCCTATATCCTGGACATTTAGGATTCTTGCCCATGACGAAGACCAGTACAGTTATCTTTACAAAAGATATAAGCCGAATATTTGTCTATAGCACTCATACAGCCTAAAGCCGGGCCTCGGAGTTCGGGAACTCCTTTTCTAGTTTAAATTTACCATAAACCAATGCATATTCTGAATTAAAAAGGATGTTCATTGTTTTAAACATTATTGTAATACGACGTATATAATTGATTATACCCCTTACATTTTTAAATAATAAAAATCGGTTATTTTCTGAATAAGCATTTGAGTGATAATACGCAAACATAGTATGGAATGGAGGTGCCGATTATGCTGTGGAGATAAAAATAAATTCGTGCATGAGCTTTAATTTATGTTATTTTAAAAAAACAACGAACATTAGAAATATGATGTAGGCCTATACATTTACATAATAATAATAAAATGTAGTAATAATAATAACTGCACTGTAATAATTTCACTGTAATAAAAGCAAAAACAATAAATGACCAAAACACGTATGATATTGATACTAATAACGATATCAAAAAATAGCATAAATAAGAGCACCTTAGTTTGTCATAAAAACGGATGAAAACGTACCAGCATAACAGCATTGATTTATTTCAAAGGGGAATCTTAAATAAATCCATCTCAGCCATATTAAGTTCATAAAGCTTCCGCAACGTAAGCTGAAGCGCCACCTGGTGAATGACTTTTTCAAGATAATAATCATGCATCTCCATGATAAATAGCGAATAGGTATGCTTACTTTAGGCCATGTGCAGACAACTAACAAATTAAATTGTAAAATTATCCAGGTCAAAATCATTAAAGAGAAAAAATACTCAATACAAAAAGAAGACGAAATATCTGAGTGTTAAGAGTCTTTAGCCCTTAACCCTTAACCCTTTAAGTCCTCACGATGCATTAAAGCATCATTTTACATCCCTGAAAACATACCTAATTTCCCTACAACCAGGGGTTTTAAAACGAAAAATCCCGTGAAACTGGTTACCAATACATGGCAATTTTCTTTAATTTTTAAACCACATCAAGTCATTTTCATTCACTGCAAGTCGAGAATTGCGACAGCAATTCGCGGCTTGTAGTGAATGAAGATGACCATGGTAAATTCAGGCCTGAAAGGGTTAAAGCACTGAATTATTTTTGTATAAACCATGGGGACAAAAAAATTTCTTCGCTTTGAAATCATCATAAACGTCCTAATTAGCTATTTCCCTTTCATATCCTATGTTATGGGTCTACAGCCATTAGAAATATTTTTACTGTTACAGTGCAGGGATCGACTTTAGACTAAAGGCGATGTCCTCGCTGTAAGGGTGAAACCGCTACAATAAATAATTTAAATTTTCACCCACTTCAAGTGAGTGAAAACTGCCCATATGTATTTAATTTGAGACCAAACATTTGCAAATGTTGATGTTTAGACGCCCATTTCGTTCCCAATAACAAAATAAAACAGATTAAAAGCGATTTTAGTCGTGCTCAGCGCTTTTTGGGTTAATTTTAGGTACGAAAATGATCCAAGTAGACATCTATCCTGATGCCCCGTGTACGAGAATAAAACATCATACACTAGCAAACACGAGATGCTTAAAGCGACTCCCTGGGATGACATCAATTTTGGCTTTTGTGATGAAGTAGTGTATCCCACAGATCATGATTTTATTGATTTCAGAATTTTTAGATTTAAAAAAATATTTTTTATCAACATTTTTATGAATCCAGCGAAAAAAACAAAACTATTTGTATACCTAAACACCTGCTAAAGGACGGTTGAATTGGGCCTAGTGTTGATGCCGTCGGCCTAGTGTTGAGCAGACAATCAGTGCTGTGGAGAAAACCCCCCCATCATCAAACCCCCCGATCATCACGTTCCTAGACCAATTAAGGGCCGCAGCTATTTATGCAACCAGGTGGTTACTTTGAACATGTCATCTGAGATAGTCAGTATTTGTGGTCTAATGTGTTGTATGATGTAAACAAGCTTGTTTACATGACAATATACGTCTTGGAAATAGAGCTAGTTTCGTCTTTTTCAGCGCTTTACCATTTTTTTTTTTTTTTTTTGTATTTTATTTAAGATTAGTAGGCTATATAGCTTTATATAAATTTAATTTTCAAAATTGACAAAATTGTAAATTCTCATCCCACGGAGTCCCTTTTACCAATGTCGGTATAATGTTGGGCCAGCTTCGCAGACGGTGGGCCAACATTTAACCAACATTGGTTAATCGTTACTTGTTTGCTAGGGTATTTCTTTGATTTGTAATTTTGATTCAGAGTATATCCCATGCACGATGTGGATTAATAATCAGATTCAAATTAATTCCGAATTATGATCTACCTCAATTGAAAAGGACACATAGCATAGTATGCTGTTATCATCCTGTAGGCTTCAGAAGTATTCCTTCCCACTCTACTAGAGTGTAACGGAAACACTGCGTCAGGATGGGTGTAATATGCTTCAAATATGAATATACCACAATGTTTAAACTATGATAACTTTGAGTTGATGAAACTTAACTGTAAGATATCATAACATACTATGCCAGCCTCCAAAACAAGCTAAGCCTGCTACTAAATGTTGAATAATTAAGAGGATTTCCCACAGTCAAAATAATGTTGAATACATAGCATTTTCAAAATAAAATACGAGACATTTTGCAATTTTATCGTTGGCAGCGGCAGATAGCACCTTGTCATAGTCACGGCAAACACGATATATTTATCTAATGCTAGTTTAATGTTGGGCCATCGTCTGCGACGCTGGCCAAACATTAAGCCAGCATTGATCCGGTATATCTTGTTAGCTAGGACAGTGAATGACGTGCTAACGTGCCAGCCTTACGGAGATTGATGATGCAATTAACACTAATTAAGAGGGTAAGCACACCTGTTAGGCAGGGTACACCTGCTAATAAGTCATGTTAACCGGTTCACGTGGCCCATAATATGACGAGACTCATTAAAAGAATTATGAGAGTCTCTCATTTATGTTGGACCACACCGACTTCATATGACAGAGAAGAACACACGCAACAAGACAAACAGCAGTAACAGCTTACTTCAAGTAAGTTCCCAGCATTTGTATAACATTTATACAACGTCGGCCCAACGTCTTCGACGTTGGTCCAACATTGTATAAAGTCATACAAATGTTTTGTGTTCACTGGGTTGTTACTGCAATTTCCTTTTGCACGGCAGTTCAAGTTGGCCAGTAGTTCGTTTTATCGTCATATAAGGATTTAATCACTTCTTGATCGCTCATATAATATTTAATGTTCAAATAATTCCTCGCAATATTGCCATGTCGGATTTTATTAGCATATGAAGTAGGTTATGGCATATAATTTACTTCTTATGTTATGAAATGTAATATCATAAATATTGATTGAACAGAGAGCAACGCTATATTAATACAAATATTTTAAAGAAATGTCAGAGAGAACGAATTATAAAAGTCTAACAATAACACTCCCATCATAGCCTAGTATAGGCCTATATCATGGTCTATATGCCATTCTAGCCTACTGTAGGCACAGTATGCCTATGCAATATTATGAATACATTATATGTCCCTACGACAGTATTATGATTATTTTTCCTGAGCTTCTCAAAGCTGAACCATCCAAATTTGCAATCACAGCCTGTTTCACCAAATGCTGGGAATAACATTTTCTTCAATTTCTCCGTTGTTATTTAAAATTTTAGAATTTATTTTGCATCAATGTTTCGGCTTCCTGCAACACCCTTGAATATTTGGTGGAATTATGTTGTGTATTTCAGAAATTAGACCATTTGGCATGTAAATACAAGAAAATATTCTGACCTGTTACTTTTATCATTTTATTTTTCTGGTAGACAAGGCCTATATTTGGGAATGATTTAAAAAACATTGTGTGCAAAATTTTTATTGATTTTATTGAGTATTCACAGTTAAATCAGAGCAAACCCTGCTCCCAGAATGAGATGAGGAAACATAGGCCAAGGCCAGGGTAGGGCTACTATAACAACACTATCAACCCTGCATCACTGCATCAGTCTCCACCTTCCTTAGTCTTTACATTCAACTTTTAAGTTCAAGCGTCCATTGTTCCAGCACATATAACCTTGAAAAGGTCATATTAGCCACCAAATAAATGTTACTGGCACTAGCCTAACCTTCTCACCTTGCAGGTCAAATTAATGGCATAATTTCCAGTTCAGTTATATAAGTTAGGTATTCCCGTAGATGTATAAGCGGATGATTTAGCGTTTGTCCTATCTATGAGCATTAGGGCCTACAACTATTGACGCTTATATTATTGGATTAAAAATAATTTAATCATCTCACCTGCTAAAACACGTCGTTTTCGTTCACTGTAAAAAACGATATAAAACTTTAAATTGAATAAAAATATTCTAAGGTAACGTTCAGTTGTAAACTACAAGATCTTTATGTGACGTCATAAATATTTAAGTGTGGATGGAACGACGTATGCCTACTTGATCTTTTCAAATTGTTGCGAATTATCATGGTCACCCTCTGTAGACTTGTCATGCGGATACTCTTTCTAGCATGGTGGCATGCGTGATACTCTTCATAGCATGATGTCCTGCTTTCTAAAGAGTCGTCAACGAAACGCATATGACGATCTGTAATTCACAGTTTTCGCATATGTACCTATGCTAAAGGTGTTCTATGTTGTGTTTAAGTATTCTATGAATTTAGGGGGTGTAGCTCTTGTACCACCTTGCAATCACATACATGGGTACGAATTGTGATCTATTTGGTGTGTACCCAAAGTGAAATAGATGGCTGCTCACAAAATATCGGCATGAAAATGGACACTTTTGTTTATTTATTTCAACATGGATAAACTATACCGCGTCAAATTATTTTATCAAAATACATTATTGTCGAATACAACAAATCGTTATTTCACCTTCTCAAATATTGTCTTCCAAATCTACGACATCCACTAAATATTTTGAGAAAGTGTCCTTTTTTTGTAAGTGGCTCTTAGAAAGCAGGACATCCCCCCTCAGTGCAAAAACGTGAGTGAAAAGTGTCGTTAAAACACTAGATAATAGACATGCCAGTAAGCTAATGTGTTCTAGTTCGCATCGCTGTAACATATTCCCTGCGTAAAAAACGGAGAATTGGAGAAAAACAGCTTGTTTTTGTTGTTTCCTTTTGCTTGGATGCTTTTCTTGTGTAAAGTTATTTCTATCACAAATACCTCTGTGTGGAATTATATATCCAAGTAAGGTCATGTTTAATAAAAATTTAAAACGCTCTGAAATCAAAAATAATGAATGCCATTTTTAATACTAATTTCATTCTATGCCACTGACATTTCATTTCTTTATGACTGTAATTTGAAGGCCCTCAAGTGCGACTTTCTAATTAAGCCGACGCTTTCTACGTTGACACTCCTTTAACCCTTTCAGCACAGGGACCGATTTTAGACGTCAGAATCTGACGTCTACAGACGTCAGATTCTAACATCTAAAGTCGATCATCGCACTAAAAGAGTAAAATATTTATAATGGCCGTAGACCCATAATATAGGTATTCAAACATGTCAAATAAAGAGCGGAAAGAGCTAAATAAGCCAATTATGATGATTTTAAATTAAAAAAAAACCATTGGTCTCCATGGTTAAGATAAATATTTCAGCGCTTAAAGGTCTAACAGTAACAAGAAAACAACACAACACATTGGTGGAAGTATAACATGTATGTTCACATGGTTTAATATTCATGTAGAGTATGCAAAAATACAGCATAAAAATGCGATATAATAGTTGGTCATCTGCAGAAACAGTACGTATAGTTATATTTTATACAACATAGTATCGCCCCCTTTGGATTAAAGGGAACTATCTAACTCTCACTTTGCGTACTCAAAGTGAGAGGTAAATCCCTTTATTCTGAAACAAAGGATACGTCGCAAAATTATGTCCCGAAATAATGGATGCAAGTACTCTAGTCTGACTCTTGCACAGGGAATTGATGAATATAATATGCATGAATCGAAAATACGAAATGATTACAGTAGAACATGCCACGAAAAGACGGGATACTTCTAGATCGCCACCCTGGTACTAGAGGGTCGTGTCTGCCACATTGTAATACCAGGCAAGATGTACATTCACTTACCCTTAACCCTTTAACCGCCGGTGCTGCATATATTCGGGTTTTCATTTTTTATTAGCACATTAAGTAATACATTTTAAATATGGTAAAGATAAAATGTGACATCAACAAGCAATATTTGAAAAGAGTTGACCTCCATTATGTCAAATCCGAATAATTTCCACCCACTTGAAGTTGTGGATCGCGTCAGTGAGACACAACTTCAAATGGGTGAAAATTCAAATTGAATAATTTGGCGGTTAAAGGGTTAAAGCGCTGAAATATTTGTGTATAAAACATGGAGACCAAGGATTTTTTCAATTTGAAATCATCATAAATGTCTTAGTTAGCTCTTTTCGCTTGATTTGCATAGCCTAAGCTGCGTTATGGGTCTACCGCCGTTATAATTTTTTTTCTTTTTTAGTGCAGGGGGCTACTTTAGATGTCAGAATCTGGCGTCTACAGACGTCAGAATCTGACGTCAAAAGTCGATTCCCGCACTGAAAGAATTGAAATGGCTGTAGACCCATACCGTAGATATTCAAATGAACCGGGAAGAGCTGACTAAGAAATCAATGATGATTTCAAATTGAAAAAAAACTCTTTGATCTCCATGCTTACACGAAAATATTGCAGCGTTGTAAGGCCACTATGTTTAATTTCTCTGTTTTGGATCAGAAAAATCTAATTAGGGAGGGCGGAAAAAAACCAGTTAAGAAAAAAAACATTCAACATATTTTTGGAAAAGTTGATGAGGGCGCGGTATAAAAAAAACCATTGGACAAATTTTTAGAAAAGTTAATGAGGGCGACAAAATAAAAAAAAACTTTTGATCTATTTGAAAAAAAGGTAGAGAGTGCGACGAAAAAAAACATAGCTTGAAAAATGTTTTTTTATCTCCTGAAATAAACTTTTTGTTTTCGGAATGTTTTTTCCTCTCCCGAAATTAACTTTTTTTCGGAAATCGGCAACAATGCAATGCGCGCGCTCGGCAGAAAAAAAACACATGTTTTTTTTGGTAATGCGCTGCCTTAATCTAATGCGCGCTCATCTAAAACAGAAAAAAAACATAGTGGCCTAAGAGTTAAGAATAATGTGTGTCAATGTGTTTTGACAAAATGTTGTAAGTGTCATTCGAATGAGTGGCACTTGCAACCCTTTGACTACTGGGGAGTATATGAGAGAGAGAAATAGTCAAAGTCCCGACAATCTCAACTTGCTTCTTGCATGCAACACGTAGCATAGATTGCTTGAGCAAAGTACAGTTTTCACAAAATTATGTCACTAGTTACTTGAGCATGGTTTTCTAGTTTTCACACACATTGAGCAAGAAAAACATTTCAAGCGGTTATCTACTGGCTTTGGAAAACAATTTAAGGCCAGGTCATTTTCTTATTTAACTTAAATACTGTAGATCTGGTAATATTCGCGAGGACAAATTCACGAATTTAAGAATCTCGCGAAATGATCATTATAATAGCGTTCCCTATTATCGAAATTGATAATTCGCGAAAAGTCTTAAAATCACAAATTCGCGAAAATCTATAACCGCGAAAATTACCAGATCCACATTATACCGCTGTAGTGTGGCTCTTTTAAAGATAAACATGATAAATGTGAGCTTGCACGTTTTTCTATTTGAACATTCTCTCTGAAATGAAAGCGGACTCAAGTCATGAATCGTTGAACATTAGTTTGAAAACACGCGTTTCGTGGGGTTAATTGGGATATGCCCCACACTCGATATGGCTCTGTTAGTTGGACCCTGCAGTACAATGTGAACAGCATTCATTTACAATATTAGATACATACATTGTATTTTCATTCGGGTTCGACTCTGCAGTGCGGTTTGAATATTACTTAATATTCAAATGAAAATATCGATTATGACTAGCAATAGTGTTTAGAGTCTCGCACATCATAGGCTACATCGTAACATAATAGTAACGTGTGCATATCGTATAGGTGTGAATCCTAACTGAGGGTTATTTTTGTTTGTTTTGTTTTTATGAATTTAAAATAATAAAATAGCGTCCCACGATATGCCAACATTTAACATGTTTAAAACCAGCCTTAAACTCACGTGCAAGGCTGATTACAAAACAAATTGGGCGTCTGCTTTATAATCGAAAATTCCGAAATTGATTTGCGAACTGAACTGATCTGTGAACACTCGCTACAAGAAATTCATACAAATCACAAATGTTTGACAAGCGTTGCATGAGAGAATGAGTTTCATTATGCAATTTCGGCCTCTAGCTCCTAGAAGGTCGTATTTGCCAATTTGCAGTGGCAAATACCCCAAGCAGCCAAGCTTGGGGTAGTTTAGCATTTAATGTTGAGCAAACAGTTGAACGCAGACACCGGTTATTGCAATATGAATGTGTAAATGAGGTTTTATATAAGTGTAATGCAGAGATGAAACGCGATAAGTTTGAGGCATAGATTCTAACCACGGAGATATAATTCGGTATCCGAAAATTGACATTCTGAGACCAATAGTGTTATCCCCTTAGCATTTGTTCTTAAATAGTAACCATTGATAATAATTTCAAATAACTGCATTAAATGTGAAACAATCGAGTTCAATAAGAACAAAATTAAAATTCAATCCGCAAGATGTTGCAGCAACGCTGAATCAACGTCATTGACGCTCAGAAGATGCAATGGGTTAGAATCGCCACTTTAACAATCTTCAACATGTTCAAATGTATGTATGTCGTCCATATACCATCTCGGATTAACCAGTAATGCGTTATTATAGTATTTTTACCCACTTATATTTCGCTTTCGCTAACCTCAACTTCAGGTGCTATAAAATTACTTATGAACGTGCAATTTGCATCTTAACATATGCCAATCTAGCCAATTTGACCCTTTGGGAATTTTTACCCACTTGAAGTTGTGTCTCGCTGACGCGATCCACAACTTCAAGTGAGTAAAAGTCATACAGATTTGACAAAAAAGGGAAGTTAACTATTTTCAAATCTTGCTGATTAATGTCACGTTTTATCTTTAGCACGTCTTTAACACGTGTGCTAATAAAATCCGCATATAATCGGGACCGAGTTAACCCTTTAACCGCCAAATTATTCAATCTGAATTTTCACCCACTTGAAGTTGTGTTTCGCTGACGCGATACAGAACTTAAAGTGAGTGAAAATTATTCAGATTTGACAAAATGGAGATCAACTGTTTTCAAATATTGCTGATTGATGTCACATTTATCTTTAAAAGGTGGTACTTAATGTGCTAATAAAAAATAAAAGCCCGAATATATGCGGCACCGGCGGTTAAAGGGTTAATGAGGATATTTTCTTCCAATTCTCCGGCAAATAATAAGTCTAAAAGCAGATTAGCACTTTATGGATTAATTATGGATACGGATACTGTGCAGATGATCCATGCGAAATAATTTAAAATGTGTGGTTGGCGGACTGGATTCGGGTATGTGGACAAAATACGTACAGTCGAAATATGAATCTTATCAAAAGAAAAGAAAAAGTTTGACAAAAGACAAATTATGCATGTATAAGTTATTATTTCATGAGATGAATGATCGTGTATAACAACAGGTCATGTTTGCATGTAATTATTGTAGCAAGAAGCTTGCATGATGTAAACAGTACGACTATTGCACAAATATAATCATCGAAACAGTAATGCCCCTTGTTACAGTCAATATTGACCACACGATTGGGAACAAATGGTTGTATCAGACACTAGTTTTAGTGTATACATGCCTTTTTAGTTCCCAATGTGTGATATTAGCATTATTATAATAGTCTGCAGATATAGATATTTTCTATATAGAAAGTAGTGTTATACACACGTGGAAGTGACCTGTTGGTCCAATATTTTCCAGGTACCACAAGGAAGACCTGTCAGTTCACAACTGTAAAATAGATGATATGGTATGGCTTAGATGATTTAGGCCTCGCTTCAACAAACTATTCCACTGTGTAGTAGTGATCATAATACATTATATTGCATAAACTTTATCAAAACAAGAATTATATCTTGTCCACTGTCTGTCGTGCGACGTTGTATTCAGGTCAAGTCAACGTGACGTTGACTTGACCTGTATATAACGTTGCACGTATGAAGAGTTGGTCCGCCGTTATATTGCATAAACTTTATCAAAACAAGAACTTTATCTTGTTATCATTCTGTCCACTGTCTATGAAGCAATAATGTATTCAGGTCAAGTCAACGTGACGTTGACTTGACCTGAATATAACGTTGCACGTATAAAGAGTAGGTCCGCTGGTGAATAGCACTTATAAGTGTAGAGTGATCCAGTTCATTCAAATATGGCGAAACAAAGTCTATTATGGCGCGTGTGATATTCTCGTGTAAACAATATCTGATACCTTAAATTCTGTCTGTACCATTTTGTACACAAGATGTTTGTGTGGATGAGTGGCCGCCATTTTGAATCTGCTTTGAACATTCTGCAATGGCAGCTTCGAAACATACACAGTTTAATATGATACATTTTTACCTATGTGATGGTGTATATTTGGGTGCTATACAAATTAGAATACATTTTTCACATCACCGTTTGCTCATCCGCCTCGTTGATGTGTTCCAGTAGAGGAGGATTGTACGCGTAGTTGTACTTGACGTGTACGCTTTCTGCAGGCTGTGTGTGCACTTTCCTGTGAGACACCATAAGGTCAGTACAGTGAGACCGGTTCTCCACCAAATCGCTGCAGGAACATTTGCAATCAGTTCTACGATCCACTGTGTTACTTCCCTGAAATACCCCTGAGTGGCGAGTATAACCGTTAGAGATTGGCTGAGCATTTTTACACGAGCATGAGGGAATATGAGCACGTCTACCATGAGTGGGTGACGTAGTGGACGTGGAGACACAGACGTTCTTGAGCCTCGAAGATAAAGTATCCATCTCGATCCAGTCAACACCTTGACCTTCCTTACTTAAACTGTTGTTGACAAATACCTGGTTATTCAGTGTATTGGTCATCGTCACACTGTTACCATGGTTACCGTTCACATGGTCAGAGTTATCACACACCTGCTCGGTCGACATGTTCATATCCAGCTGACTGCCTGTGGGAAACTGTTCCAAAGTCATTCTAAAGAGGGACGAGTTCTGGTGGAACTTCGCTTTGATTAGCAGCGGTTCATGGTGCTGCCGCGTGTTATCCTCAGTCAGCACATAGTTTATACCAAGAGGCTTGGGATTGCGGGTGTTCACCTTGAAACTGGAGCTGCGATATGACTTGTGTGTACGTGATTTGAGTCTGACACTGCCACCACCCAGGGGAGTCAGTGGAGAACCATGTCTCCTGCGTGGTGGTGAGCTGATACTACTCTGTGATGAGACAGGACTGAGGGATGCACTCTGCTTGGGTTTTGTCGGTGAACGCGGATACGTGGCATAAGTGTCCATGATTTTGTTTGCTTCTTCTGGTTTCATGTTGTCCACGGGTGACATGGGTGGGATGACTGATGTTGAGCACTGTGTGGGGCTGTAAGAGGCAGGACTGGTGGTGCGTGGAGGACTAACAATGATAGACAGACTACATGAAGATGGTGCCGGACTCAACGACATGGGTGAGTCACCACTAGGTGAAGGCAAGGTGGAACTGGAGGTACTGAACACGTTGTCAAAGCTCTCGTTACTCTGAGGTCTCTTGAGTGAGTTACGTGGTGAGAGCTGGTGGTCCTCTTCCTCAGCCACAGAAGTGAAAGATAGAACTGGTGGCCTCAACTTGTTGGACACTGGCAGGCTGCTGTGTGAATAGTCTCTGCTCATGTAGTTCTGAAGGCTAAGGTTCCCGTTGTCACTTGTGGAGGAGGTGCTCCCTCCCAGAGAGTGGGAGGAGGAGTAGATTCGTGGTGAAGGACTTCTCCCACGTAGAGGTGAAGGGCAGATGTCGAGTTCAGGTCGTAGACTCAGCCTGTCGTCCCACATACTGCTAGAGCTGCTGTAGCTACTACTAGCCATGCTGAGTCGACGTGGATCCATACCTCGACCTGTGTAACATAATAATACCATCAGTACAGTCATTTATTAAATAAACATATAGATATCAAATCACCAATTTATTATTACTTGTCCTGATCACAGTTGAAAGATAAGTTCAAATCAGCGGTTCATATTGCAATTCTAATATAAAACTTTAAACAAAGTATAATAAAACTGAGACATATTATAATGCATAACAAATAATCTTTAAGATATTCGTTATTACGTTTATTAAGATTGGGTAATTATGGCATATTCACCACAAAAAAATGTTGTTCTCTTTCATATCAGGGATACTAGATATAGTGCATGTTTTATGAGATAACAGGCTACAATATATCACCTTACCTTCTAAAACTCTCCTTTCTTGTAATTCCAGAGAACGAAGCTCAAATTCCTTTGCCGCCATTAGTTTCTACAACAAATAATTCAATATAGAAGTAAAAAAAAAGAAAGATAGGATATTTCAGCTCTAACGGAATATAATCTAAAATTACAATTTGTTTCATATTGTGTTATTTTGCCACCAATATAATCATATTTATTTTTCATTTTACTATTAAAAAATTGTGTAAGTATGGTTGTAATCACGAAAGAAATTAAATTAAATCCTAGTATAGCAAAACATGCAATCTCTCAGTCAAAACATTCCTAAATATGTGTTAAATGAGTCATACGCCGTAAAACACAGTCAAATTATACTTTTTCTTCTACTTCCAAATTAATTTAAAGCATTGTTAGTTTACACTATGTACGCTATGAAGATTAAAAATCTGTACAATACAAGCAAGCAAATCAACTCGTTCACAAGAAAGTACGCTTACCTGTAACTTCAGCTGTCGCTGGTTCAACTCCACCTTGCGAACGCAATTTTCAAACAACACCACAGCCCTGCATGACAAGAGATACAAGTTATATTATGATGTGGCATAATACTTAGTTAAATATTATGTTAACCTTTATTGAACACATATTCCCATGACATGAGCGTCATGGGCATATGTTCAATAACGTTTTTAGAGAAATCATCAAACAATCAAAATCAATTTGTTCTAAACCTTCAAAGGTCACAGTGAATGTAACACCTGGTTACTTATTGGATATTTCAAATGAAATATCATTTATATCAGTTATATGGACGACGTGGAACAAACTGTACATTTTTAGTATATTTACTCCCTATATTTTGAATTTGGTTTCAATTGTTTGAGTTTTTGATCATGCTGATAAGTAATACGCTCCTAGATAGTACAGGCTGGATAATTTGCGTAAGCAAAAGCCACTTTTCTAAATGAATGATTGCGAACGCGTCTTAATAAAACTGATAATTATTTGATTTTGTTTGATTATATATTAGTCTCACCTGAGCTCAGTTCCACAGTTCTGTATAAAGCTGACCAGAGCACCATGCTCAGCGCTCTCCATAGATATGCCATTGATGGAGAGGATCACGTCACCTAGAAATAAGCAAACATAAACTATTAAAGGCATAAAAAATGAATAATATATCGATAACTCCAGTCGTTCAACCGATGTTCGTAAAACGTTGGGCCAACTTTGCGTCAACATTGAGGCAACGCCCCTTGTTTTCTGAGATTGATATACTTACAGCTAAGAGGAGCCTAGTTTGAAATTAAGATTTTATGCATTGTACATGTAAATATATTGACACCATTTTCTATTTTATCATTCTGCATAATATAATGTACTGTTTATATTATTGACGCATAAGACCAAACGGACTTCTCGCGTCAATTAATATATATATATTTATGGAAAAACTATTATTTTTTAAACATTATAAGGTAATTTTGTAAAAAAAATGTATATAGATTATAAACTGTGGTGACCAGTTTACGCATATATATTACAAGACACAAGCAAAACATGAGGTTTATTCTGCCACATAGTTATATAAATCGGGGATCAACTTTATACGTCAGATTCTGGCGTCTAAAGTCGATCCCCGCGCTGTAAGCAGTGCAGTACTCCGTATATACTGTAGATCTGTTCATATTCGCGAGGTTTTAATTTTCGCGAAATTCGCGAGGAGGACAAACTCGCGAATTTAAGAATTTCGCAAAAATTATTATTATGAGCGCTGCCTATCATCAAAATAGATAATTCGCGAATTATAGACTTCGTAAAAAGTACCAAAATAACAAATTCGCGAAAATTTAAACACGCAAAAATTATCAGATCTACAGTATCAAGATGATTCCTCACCAGGTCTGAGTCCTGCCATGTTGCTGGGTCCCTGTATATCCACATAATCTACGTACGTCAGTAGCTCCACCTCATTTTTCTTCTGGTGGTGAATGCCATAGCTCTGTAATTAACAAAATATCATATTATTATTAATCCATGGGTCTGAAACCAACGGTAACAACAAGTTAAATTAAAAATAGGTGTAAGCGACCCGTCAACATAATATTGGAATAAAGTGTACATCAGTAATGCATATAATATGATCAATTAAATTGACATGATTCATTTTTTATATATTTTCTGATCTAAATTTTCATTATACGAGGGATTCAAACTGTACACTAATAACTTAATCATAAAAAAAGAAGATAAATTGCCAAATTAACCAGTTTTATTTTTACATACTTGCGGTGAAATTAAATTGTTGTATAAACTAAGATTAATATCAACTGGAATTGTTAACGCAATTTCCATCTTTAAAATATGTTTATTTTTAACAATAGGGATCTCGTAAATCGAATTATTTGTTCTATCACAAACAGTTTGATATTTACAGTGGCGTTTCCGACGGTTTAACACGTGCTTTAAACTATAGGGCGTATACGAGTTCAGCAACAAAATGAAAAGTATGTGATTAAAAATTTCCCCAAAAAAATTAAAACCCATCAAAGTGATTGTCTGTTAAGGAATGTGAGTATCTGCCCGGACCACTCACCTGTATAGTGAATCCCCAGGATTGTTTGGATGACGTCCTCCTCATGCACACCGTCCGCCGCCTCTTGTTCTCCTCTGGCTTAGTCTGGATCACATGATCCTGTTTCACGGCCTTTAGCTCCTCCCCCAGAGTGGGCTGGTACATCAGATCACGCTGTCAACAAAAACACACAGTCAGACAATTAATATTAAAATTGATATAGCATATCAGGGAATATCTCTGAGCTGGCACAACAACACAACACAGTCAGTAATATTAAATATTGTATAATATGAGAATTTTCATTTTATTTGTCCTTGTCCCCAATAAGTAGTTTAAAATGATTTATTGTGTATTAAATGTGATCTATTACCAATACGCGGACCATTATACATGAATTATCCCGCCCTCATCTATGCTCTCTTTCAAAGGCGCACAGCAGACCCTGCTTACTTTTCAAAGTTTTAAAATGCTGTATTTAGGAGAACATCGGACCTATTGCAGTCCTTAGGGCCTACATCAGGTGTGTTTATGTCAAATATAAATGACATATATTTTAAACTATCTAACTTTCCGGTCCATCAGAATTGTGGTATCAATCAATTACTATCGCCGACAATTATTTCAATATAGCGAATTCAAAGTGATGATTAAAATCGAAAAATTAAAAATTGAAAATGATGCTACAAACAACAATACGAAAGTAGTGAACTGGGTACGATGTTAGGCCTGTATAACACGGTATAATATATATCAGTAGGCCTATTACAGTCGATGTAGTTATGAAGATGTCAAAGAAATTACCAATTTTCCACTGCGCCCCATGTTTCTTAGTATCTGTTTCTTCACCGTCATCTTGACACAACTGATACAGTACTGAGGCTACTCAGGGGATATATACCCACACCTATCATTGGAGACGCATGACTGCCCTGAACTGCTCCGGCACGAGCCTGATCACAGGGACACCTGGCGATTGAGATACAAAACAATCAGCGTGCGCTCACGCTTTCCTGGAAATGACGTACGCTGTGAAAGCGGGAGCCGTTCACTGCGAAATGTCACACCTCACCGCTAAAGACGTGTTATGAGTAATCCCATATGTATTGTGTAACTGTTCAATGGCGCAATCAGGTCCAGAAGTTTATTAACCCTTTCCCTGCTGATCATGACTATTGTCGTTTATAATCTGTGTTATTAGTCGACCAAATCACTGTTATTGGGAATTAAATGTGTGTCTAAACATCATGATTTGCAGATATGTGTGCTCAAACTAAACAAATATGAGTAATTTTCAGCCACTTGAAGTTGTCGGTCGCGATAGCGAGACACAACTTCCAAGTGGCTGAAAATTGAAATAAATTACCTTAGCATGATAAGGGTTGACACTTTCAGAGCAGGTGACGTTATTAAGCGCATTATAAATGTATTATTATTCAAGTACTTAAAAAAATTGAATAAATTTTCCTAAATTTCAAATGGAAATGTCAAATAAAGCACTGGTTGTCAAATTTAAAAGTTATATTTTTTAAACGTAAGGATATTTTGATTAATATGAAGCAGGTGATTGTATCAGCATTGCCAATTTCAAATTAATAAAACAAATATCACGTTTTGATGTAAGCAGCTAACGAGTTTAATATATTTTACTTCACCAAAATGTATTTAGTGCCATGTGTAAGCATCGGCATAATAAATAAACAATATTCATTTCAACATTTCGACGTAATTTTGCTTTGACTTTTCCAAAACGATATTGGGGCAAATTTTATGAACAATAAAATGTTGTTATCCTCAAAAGATTTCCACAAATAAATTATCAGCACCGTTGGGCTTAAAAAGAAATTAAATCAACTGTTGGAGACAAAGGGTTAATTGGAACAACCTGTTAACCCTTCAAGTGGTGATCACGAGTACTAATTCATTAAAAAATATTTTATATGAAATAACGGTTCGTGTGTGTGAAATGTGTTTGATCAGCAAGTGTGGAAACAAATTCAATTCGAGAAAAAATGTAAATAATTTTCATCCACCAATAGCTGTGGATCGCGGTAGCGAGACACAACTATATGTGGGTGAAAATTGTCATATTCAACATGGCGCTGAAAGTGTTAATTTAGCTCACACGCTCGCGCCTGAGTATTGTCACGCGCCTATTGATCAGGCGTCATTGTTACCAGCTCTGATCACTGGAGCAAGTCCACACGAGTACCCAGATGCGCTCTGTGATCAGGCGTAAGCGTTAGCATGAGCGCCGAGATGCTCCCTGTGATCAGGCGTCACTGTCGGCCAACAGCTGCCCGACGGCGAGTGTCAATAACAACAACACAGCAAACACGAGATCTTGACCCAATCGGCCTACCAACATTTAACCCAGCATTGTGTCAATGCCTTGTGTTTTTTTGAGAATTAGTTTCTTCAGTCAGCACGTTGAGTATTGAGTATATAGAATTTACATTGCGCCTTATCTCAATTGATTCTAAGGCGCTTGTCAGATCCTTACGGATCCTTGTCAGAAAGTATAATAAACAAAAATAGTTGCATGATATCTTCCAAACTAGTAAATGTATCAACCCTTGTTGTCCTGCGCACGTATAGAGTATGTAAGTTTGTAACAAAGTTCAAACTAGTAAATGTATCAAATATTGTGCTCTCCTGGGCACGTATAGATTATATAAGTTTGCAATTAGTTTCAAACCAAATAAAAGAATGCCACGGAAATTGAAGAAATGTGTTGTGGTAAATGATAATTTATTCATATAATTTATTTTGAAAAATGTCTTTCGAATATCGTTGGAAAATTGAACAAAATCTTTGTTGAGACATTTTAGCCAATTGTTTTTAATTGTCACCTGCTTCACGTGGTTAACTGGTTTAAAATAGCCCAATTAGCCTTTAAAAAGGATCAAAACACGATTCGAGTATTAATTTACCATATATTTTTAGATTTTAATGATCTCAACGTATGACCTGCTGACGGTTACGTCATCAACGTCTACAAACACGACACGCTGATCCAATATTGGGCTAAATGCGGCCAACGTCACAGACGGTAGGCCAGCATTAAACCAACATTGGTTTAACCAATATGGTTTGAGTGTCGTGTTTGTCGTGAATGATTCACCAGCCGCTGACGTTTTTTTGACACACCCTGTCAAAAAAAGGCAGAGAATAACAGCGAGTAAACGTCAAATTTACCTTTACCTCGGTAATAAAGGGATCTACTACTTGTAAAGTGACAGATTCGTCCCTTTAATACCGAGATGGAGGAATACCGTGAGACAGAGAACACGATAATTGCTAACCCAGTTTCCTGTCACATGTTTTGTCAGTGATAATTACGAGTTTTCTATAAACTAGCGAGAAAAACGTGTCCGGTTTGATGTAATAGCCAGAGCTAAAAAAAATAGGAAGTGTCTATTTACCCCGTCACGGGGTGTGCAAAAGACTAAAATCCTTATTTAACCCGACAATGACAACCAATCAAAATCGTTCTTTCAATGCCCTGATGTCAATGTTTGTTTTTGGCGCTCATTCACGGAACTGAATAGCCTACACCAAGACCTTATCAAAATGAACAGGTAAGTTATGCCGCGTAAAAATAAACTTGTATAAATGTAAATATATCCCTGACTCCTGACAACTATTATCGCTTGCAACATTTACAAAAGATATGAAAGCCAGATTACTACCAAATATATGTGAATTGGCAACTACACGTATTATCGTCCGTGGCCGCATTTGATTTATGCTAAATTTCCATACAAACAGTAGTCGCAACAGGTTTGATTACGACGCCCGCTGTGCATTTTACATTGCTTAGTATCTGAGACATTTACCCTAGGTTACTTTATTGTTGGTCCACCGTCTACGACACTGGGCCAACATTAAGCCAACATTGGGTAAATCTATAGTCAACTTAATGACGGGGAATGTCGGCCGCAGGTCCAGGCGGGGGAGGGGGGACGGCCCCGTTTTTTTCGACACATTTTTTTAAAAAGTGACCTAAATTGGCCTTAGCATACCAACATAAAACTTGAGGGCCGGCACCAAGCCCCCCCCCCCACGTTTTTTTTCAAATCCTGAAAAACAACCTGGGCTAAATAACAGTAAAAACTTTCTTATATAACCCACATAAAAACAAGTGGGTCATAAAGCTATTTCATTCTTCGTCTTCAACCAACATAAAATCACCCGGAATAATATGTGGTCTACTTATTTAACCCACAACAAAGCATCCAGGCTAAATAACTATTTCCACATCAAACAACCCGGGCTAAATAACGATTCCAACCTTCTTATTTAACCCGCAATTAAGAATCCAGACTATATACCTATTTCAACCTTCGTATTTAGCCCACAACAAAGCATCTGGGTTATAAACATTTACAGCCTTCTTATTTAACCCACAGAAAAGCAGCTGGGTAATATAGAACTATCTCAACCTTCATATTTCATCCACACAAAATCCGCCGGGCTAAATAATTATGCCAACCTTCTTATTTAGCCCACAGAAAATCACATACTGGGCTATTTAACTATTTGAACCTTCTATTTAACCCAAATAAAAGGTAGTAGGTTATATATCTTTTCAACCGACATATTTAACCCACAGAAACATCCCGGGCTAAGTAACAATACAAACCTTCTTATATAACCCACATAAAACAAGTGGGTTATACAGCTATTTTAATCTTCGTCTTCAACCCACATCAAATCACCTTGAATAAATAACTATGTCAACCTATGTACTTACTTAATACACAACAAAACATACAGGCTAAATAACTATTTCCACACCAAACAACCAGGGCTAAATAACAATTTCAACCTTCTTATTTAACCCGCAATCAATAACCCGGATTATATGCCTATTTCAACCTTCTTATTTAGCCCACAACAAAGCATCTGGGTTATAAACATTTACAACATTCCCATTTAACCCACAGAAAAGCAGCTGGGTAATATGGAACTATCTCAACCTTGATATTTTATCCACACCAAATCCACCGGGTTAGATAACTATCCCAACCTTCTTATTTAGCCCACAGAAAATCACCTACTGGGCTATTTAACTATTTGAACACTGTATTCACCCCGAATAAAGCAAGTAGGTTTTAGGCCTATGACTTTTCAACCGACATATTTAAAGGTACCCAGATTGAAAAAATAATATGTTCTATTTGTGTTACTCTACATATTAAAACTGTTTAAATTTGATTTTTTTTTAGTTTTAAACATGTTCAAATTAGTTTTTTTATTTGATATTTTTCTATTTCTCGCTAAGTGGGGATAACAATTGTGTAAATGGGGCGTTTCTGTGATGAACGTTACAGATTTCGTCACATTATATTTACACAAATGTTTATTTATGGTAACATTAAGAGTACCAGTTCACATGTACACCCCATTTTCAATAATAATTTGCTATCCTGAAATTTCTGTTCCCATGATAACCAGATAAAAACATTTCTTACAATGTTATAAACGTTTACAACATTCCCATTTAACCGACCGAAAAGCAGCTGGGTAATATGGAACTATCTCAACCTTGATATTTGATCCAGACCAAATCTACCGGGTTAAATAGCTATCCCAACCTTCTTATTTAGCCCACAGAAAATTACCTACTGGGCTATTTAACTATTTGAACCTTCTATTTAACCCAAATAAAAGGTAGAAGGTTTTACATCTTTTCAACCGACATATTTCACCCACAGAAACATCCCGGGCTAAGTAACAATACAAACCTTCTTATATAACCCACATAAAACAAGTGGGTTATACAGCTATTTTAATCTTCGTCTTCAACCCACATCAAATCACCTTGAATAAATAACTATGTCAACCTATGTACTTACTTAATACACAACAAAACATACAGGCTAAATAACTATTTCCACACCAAACAACCAGGGCTAAATAACAATTTCAACCTTATTATTTAACCCGCAATCAATAACCCGGATTATATGCCTATTTCAACCTTCTTATTTAGCCCACAACAAAGCATCTGGGTTATAAACATTTACAACATTCCCATTTAACCCACAGAAAAGCAGCTGTGTAATATGGAACTATCTCAACCTTGATATTTTATCCACACCAAATCCACCGGGTTAGATAACTATCCCAACCTTCTTATTTAGCCCACAGAAAATCACCTACTGGGTTATTTAACTATTTGAACCCTGTATTCACCCCAAGCAAGTAGGTTTTAGGCCTATGACTTTTCAACCGACATATTTAAAGGTACCCAGATTGAAAAAATAATATGTTCTACTTGTGTCACTCTACATATTAAAACTGTTTAAATTTGATTTTTTTTTAGTTTTAAACATGTTCAAATTATTTTTTTTATTTGATATATTTCTATTTCTCGCTAAGTGGGGATAACAATTGTGTAAATGGGGCGTTTCTGTGATGAACGTTACAGATTTCGTTACATAATATTCACACAAATGTTTATTTATGGTAACATTAAGAGTACCAGTTCACATGTACACCCGATTTTCAATAATAATTTGCTATCCTGAAATTTCTGTTCCCATGATAACCAGATAAAAACATTTCTCACAATGTTAATATAAACGTTTACAACATTCCCATTTAACCGACCGAAAAGCAGCTGGGTTATATGGAACTATCTCAACCTTGATATTTGATCCAGACCAAATCCACCGGGTTAAATAGCTATCCCAACCTTCTTATTTAGCCCACAGAAAATTACCTACTGGGCTATTTAACTATTTGAACCTTCTATTTAACCCAAATAAACGGTAGAAGGTTCTACATCTTTTCAACCGACATATTTCACCCACAGAAACATCCCGGGCTAAGTAACAATACAAACCTTCTTATATAACCCACATAAAACAAGTGGGTTATAGAGCTATTTCAATCTTCGTCTTCAACCCACATCAAATCACCGTGAATAAATAACTATGTCAACCTATGTATTTATTTAATACACAACAAAACATACAGGCTAAATAATTATTCCCACACCAAACAACCCGGGCTAAATAACAATTCCAACCTTCTTATTTAACCCGCAATTATTAACCCAGATTATATACCTATTTCAACCTTCGTATTTAGCCCACAACAAAGCATCTGGGTTATAACAATTTACAATATTCCCATTTTACCCACAGAAAAACAGCTGGATAATATGGAACTATCTCAACCTTGATATTTTATCCACACCAAATCCACCGAGTTAGATAACTATCCCAACCTTCTTATTTAGCCCACATAAAATCACCTACTGGGCTATTTAACTATTTGAACCTTCTATTCACCCCAAATAAAAGCAAGTAGGTTTTATAACTTTTCAACCGACATATTTAACCCACAGAAAACATCCCGGGCTGAATAACAATGCAAACCTTCTTATATAACCCATATAAAACAAGTGGGTTATAGAACTATTTCAATCTTCGTCTTCAACCCACATCAAATCACCGTGAATAAATAACTATGTCAACCTATGTCCTTATTCAACCCACAACAAAGCATCCAGGATAAATAACTATTTCCACATCAAACAACCCAGGCTAAATAACAATTCCAACCTTCTTATTTAACCCGCAATTAAAAACCCAGACTACATTGTATATACTTATATCAACCTTTGTAGCTTCCAGACCACAGAAAATCTATTTAACCCAAACAAGTAGGTTTTATAGCTTTTCAACCGACGAATTTATTTAGCCCACAGAAAACAACCCGGGCTAAACAACAATTCCACTCTTCTTTATGCCTACACATAATAAAGCATCCAGACATAGTTTAACCTTATTTAGACCACTACAATGCACCTGGGTTTTATAATATTAAAACGTTCTTATTTAACACACAGAAAAACAGCTGGGTTTCAGAACGATTTTCCAATCTTCATATTTAATCCACAACAAATACACCGGGCTAGATAACTATCCCAACCTTCCTATTTAACCCACAGAAAATCACCTGGGCTATTAAACTATTTAAACCTTATTTAACCTACAGGAAAAACAGCTGGTTATAGAAATATTTTCGTATTTAATCCACACCAAATCCATTGGGTTAAATAACTATTCCAACCTTTCTTATTTAAACCACAGAAAAGCAGCAGGGTTATTTCAACATGTTTGAGCAAGTTACTCTACAGTATATCTGGTGCAAAATGCTCGCTATGAGTGCTAGAACATAAATCGTTGTTGCTACACAGTACACCTACGTAGCAGAATTTCGTTCTCGTAATGAATAAATTGTGCTATAGTGATATTTGTTTTTGTTTTCTTTGTACAGGATAAAGGTACAGCGATACGATTTTTAGATCATTCTCCTGGAGACACGATTGCCCCGTGTACAGATGATACAGTAGTGTATGAGAGATAAATGTAAGTATGACTATCTACCTAATTTATGTGTTACCCAACAAATATTTAAGCTCTTGTAGTTATTATATTGTAAAAAAAATTATCAACATATTAACTGCAAATTTCGAATTTAATCACCACGAATAGAACATATAAAAAAAAATTATGTTTAATTGATCCACTCATTATTTTATTTTCAGCGAGACGCCAGTGGTTTTAGAAGAATATATATGGACACTCTATATGAACACTCTGTGTTGAATAGTCACTGGCTATTTTTGTTTTATCTGTATAAGAAACATAAACAAGATCTACATTATTTTATGTGTGATATGATTTTCTTCATGTTTAAAAACTAATAAATGGAATTGCAACATTTGTAATTATTATTATCTCATCATTAACTTTATAATTGAATGTGTTCACATGGTCGCAGAGTAACACAAAAGTTATCCACAAAAGGATTACCTACTTCTTGTCTGTACATTATCAAATTCTCTTGTAGCTATACAAACTACCATAATATCGTTCCGGGACAATTGTTAACAAAGAACTAAATTATAATACTTCCATTTGTAGTAATTAAACAGGATAGTAGGCCTACCCCCTACACTTTTCGCCACCCAATAGAATACTAGTATATGTACACAGATGTAAAATACAGAAAATATGTGCCCCTGAGCCCTTGTTGATAGGAAAATAAGATGTGTTTTCGCTATGAGGCTAAAATGAATGCATCTCTGCCAAGTATTTTAATTGACAATCACTACAAATCATTGCGCTATGACCAAAACCTTTTCATTTCGTACTCAGGCAGGTAAGTGCCTACATACAAAAGTATGAGGAATATGGACTAGCGGTTCTTGGGATTAAGCGTTCACAATGTATTTTTGACTTTTTGGAAAAAAACAAATTCACCATACATTTTATAGTTCCTCAAATATTATTATAAAGAAGTATAAACATAATGCTATTTTTAAACTTTTTGGTCAATCATAAATGGTACCTTGGATAAAGGCGATAATAACTTAATTTAATCAAGCGATGATAATAGTGTTTACTTTGCCCTAATAAGTTTTAATACAAGGATAAATTTAACAGATTGTTACTACTCCCAGAAACTAATAGTCGTCACAGACTGGAGGAGGATAAACCATGGGCCTACTCATAAAACAGAAGGCAAATAGTATAAATTAATTTACAAATATGTATTTTTTTTGTTTATAACTAAATGTAATAATGATAACGATAATTTGAAACATGTATTGCAGTAATAGCGTGCGCTCACTATGTGACCTCAGGAAAAAGTCATCGCCATGGAGTGGTATAAAAAAAAATTACTTTAGGACTAAAATCTGAGTCAACCCATCAACATTGCCTGGTTAAAACAGGTCAGACGTTATTCACTTTTGATGGCCCACATACCTTAGAACGTTGGCAAAATAAATATGAATTCATTAATGTCTAGATGGTTTAACACTTACAATGCTGAAATATTTGCGTATCAACCGTGGAGACCAAAGAGTTGTTCCAATTTGAAATCTTCACAAATAGCTTAGTTAGCTCTTTCTGCTTCATTTGAATATCTATGTTATGGGTCTATGGTCATTACAATTTGCTAATTCCTTCAGTGCGGGGGTCGTTTACGTCTATAGACGGTCCCCGCACTGTAAGGGTTGAGAATAATTTAGGGAAAATATCACGGTAAAATATAAGCTCCGAGCGTCCCCACCATAGCGGTATAGTGGCCAAAATTAGAAGACAGTATGTCAAAGCTAGTAGGCTATAGACTAAACCAGCTTTAAAGTTTCGCTCACTTATCAATAATATTTACCTTGACGACCCTAACCTTAGAACCATACTGCGCATGCGGGTGGTCCTACGACATGTGTTCAGTAAATAGTGACGACTCGCCTACTTTAATATTGGGTGGTCGGCGTTGCAGATGCAGAAAGGCCTACTGGTCGTGCTCGCTGGGAAGAGACGGATGGAGGGAATAATGTAGGTGGGTCGTTGTGATTCGCTGAGTAAACATTTAGGGCGCCTAATACAAAGGCAGGCATGCGCAATAAGGTCGACTTCGACAGGAGTGGGTCTATCGCAACGTAAATATTTTGATTCAGAGAAGTATAACGACCCACCAACTTTAAATCTCAACTGACATGTATAGACTGAATAATAATCGGATAGGATAGATTATTTAATAGGCCTACACACATACTTGACCTCGCTTAGTATTGGTTAGTTTTGATAACATTATGTAATATCCACATGAAAAACACCTAATTATCATATTCCTGGTTATTATCAGAAGAGTGGACAGGCATGTACATCAATCGAGAGATCATCCACAGTCGCTCGTCATACGGACCCTCGGGGCCCATGCACAGGCCCACGTCTTAGTGCAGAAGCATTTAATATTTAATTCGAAATAAACATATTCAGTGTGTAACAAGCCCCGTCTTCTCATCCCTGAGAGATGAGGTTTACCCAGTGTGCAGTGGGCCCCTCGTCCCAAGCTGGGCCTAAACTATGAGGTTTACAACCAGCTCCTCATCCATCCTAATTATCGTATCCCCGCGCATGCACTTATATTCGAAAATGCACTTAGTTTTTGAAAATAAGTGCATGCACTTTTATTCGAACATATAGATAATTTTAAATTTATTCCAATTCGTTAAAATCGTAATTATTTGATTTATTCCAATCCAAAGTAAACTGAGCTAGTTTAGTAATCATTGGGATAGTTACTTTGAAGTTACCTTGCAGGAGTGACTCCAGGAAATAGCTGTTGACACTACCTGAACTGTTATATCACACCTCATTTGTCCCCACTTTTCAGCTATCATACCCATACCCTATCGCTTTGACGCCTTGAACTGTTGGCGCATATCTGTATTATGGGGCAATTCTCTCCTAATATCTACCCGTTAATAAATAATAAAAAATAATATTGTAGTTTGTATTTACGATCAACATTTTTTTTAAATTATTATAGGCATTAACTAGTAATAGTCTATAAGTCAATATAGTCATATTATTATTATTCTCACCTGAATTATATGTCTTGAGTTACATCGTGGTACGCGTAGTAATTTTCGAATATAAGTGAATGCACTTGGTATTCGAATATAAGTGCATGCATTTATAAACGAACAAGAATATTTTTGAAGAAATGACATTCGAATTTCACTTATAAGTGCATGCACGTTTATGCGCGGGGCTACGGTAAGGATGAGGTTTAGTCAGTGTGGAATGGGCACCTCACCCCTTCTAATATATGAGGTCTACATAGTGTGCAGTCAGCCCCTCATTCTTGACACTGCATCAGAGATGTTGTTTACCCAGTGTGCAGTGGGCCCCTCATCCCTGAGAGATGAAGTTTACCTTCTGTGCAGTGGCCCCTCATCCCTTCCGAGAGATAAGGTTTACAAGTCCTAGTGTACATTGGCCCCTCATCCCTCCTGAGAGATGAGGTTTACCTAGTGTGCAGTGGGCACCTCATCCCTGACTCTGCCTGAGAGAAGATGAAGTTCACCTAATCTGCAACCAGCCCACCCTACAGCCCCTACTTCTCCCTGAGATGAAGCTCACCAGTGTGCAACCAGCCTCTCATCCCTCCTAAGAGATAAGGTTTTCCCAGTGTACAATAATAACACAATAATAAAATAATGATCTTTAAAACTTTGATTACTATCAAAGTATTTTGCTAATTTTCTCTCTAACTCCCATTTATCCACCTAGCTTTTCTAGCGTAGATAGCGTTAGGCCAAAGTTTCGTAAATATCTGCTTTTAAAATTCATCTGTATAAAAAATATTTCAATTTGTAGCATTTGCCGGGTCTACCTACAGAAGAAAATATCATACACATGCCAGTGTAGCACCAGATGGTTAACATGGTTAATATGGGAGTAAGTTCATACTCTAGCCACCAGAAGATTATTATATGAGACAACACTTGATAGTCCAGCCTCCAGACAGTTAAAGCGACGCAATCAGGCTAAAATCATAAAAAATCCTTATTTTTTTTTGGCTTCTTAATATGGCCATAATATGTGAACATGTCCATAGACTAGTATTGCGTATGTTTTTTTTAAATTTTGTGTTGCGCATTTACCCGTTAAGCGAGAAATAAATACGCAATTTAATTTCAGACATGCATGTTTAAATTAAGAAATACAGAAATAACTGATAAACGGGGTTTTCTGCAACCTTGCTACGTTGCCACAGCAACCCAAAATTTAAAAGACTTCCGTAATTCTAGTCTATGGACATGTTCACATATGAAGGAAGTATATTAAGAAGCCAAAATAAAATGATTTTAGCCTGATTGTGTCTGCTTTAATACAGAAGACATGTAATACTCTAGGCAACAGAAGGTTAACATTAGATAAATATAATAGTCTAGTCGCATAAGATTAATAGTTGAGACACGTGATACCAGAGACCCTAGAGGATTAATAATGTGTTCCTCTAGTCCGGGAAGGGTTAATAAATAAAACATAATTATGATACTCTAAGTATGACAAGGTTAATATAGAAGAAATATGGTAATCTAGTCCACAGCGCAGTAATACACGAGACACACGTGATACTATCGACCCTCTGGACCTCAGAGGGTTAATACATGTCAAACTCTAGCCTATGGAGAGTTAAGAAAAAAACATCTATGAAGCTCTAGGCATGAGTAGGTTAAAAAAGATAAACATGATTGTGTAGTCCATAGAGGGTTAAGACATAGGAAACGTGATACTCTAGAGGGTTTATACTTGCGAAAGTCAACAGAGGGTTAATAAATAAGACATGTGATACCCCAAACACCAAAAGGTGTATATAGAAGCAATTTGATAGTCTAGTCTACAGAGGTTTAATATTTGAGACACGTGATACTATCGACTCTTTGGACCTCAGAGGGTTATTACACGCAATACTCCAGCCTATAGAGGGTTAATAAATAACATGTGATGAACTAGGCATCAGTAGGTTAAAATAAGCTGAACATGATAGTGTAGTCCACGTAGGGTGAATATATCAGAAACGTAATACTCGAGACCACAGAGGGTTAATTCTTGAGATAGTCTAGTCAACAGAGGGTTGATAAATAAGAAATGTGATACTCCAGACATCAAAAGGTTGATATGGGAGAAATTTAATAATCTAGTCCACATAGGGTTAATATTAGAGAAACATGGTACTATCCACTCTGATAGTGTAGTCCACAGAGGGTTAACACATTAGAAACGTGATACTCTAGAACAAAGAGGGTTAATACGTGTGATACTCTAGTCCACAGAGGCCTAATAAATCAGATATGTGAACCTCTAGGCATCAGAAGGTTAACGTAGAGAAAATATGGTAGTCTAGTCCAAAGAGGGTTGACACATGAGACATGTCATACTCTAGACTCCAGAGAGTTAATACATGTGATACTCTAGAATGGAGAGTGCTAATACATAAGATATGTGATATTCTAGACATCAGAATGTTAATATAGGGAAAATCTGATAATCTCATCTCTTGGGGATGAGGGGCTCACTACACACTGTGTAAACTTCACCCTGAGAGAGTGAAAGGCCCGCTACACACTGGGTGAACCTCATCTTTCAGGCCCAGTTATGGATGAGGGAATCACTGCACACTGCCGGCTAAATCTCATCTTCAGGATGGATGAGGGATCGCTGCACACTGACTAAAACCTTATCTCTCAGAAGGGATGAGGGGCCCACTACACGCTAGGTACACCTCATCTATTAGGAGGAATGAGAGGCCCACTGCACACCGGCTAAACCTCATCCTTAGGATGGATGAGGGGCTGGTTCCACACTGGGTAAACCTCATCTTTCAGGGCCAGTCAGGGATCAGGGGCCCACTGCACACTGGGTAAACCTCCTCTCTCAGGAGTGATGAAGGGCCCACTGCACACTAGGTAAACCTCCTCTCTCAAGAGAGATGAATTAAGGGCCCACTGCACACTGGGTAAACCTCCTCTCTCAGGAGGGATGAGGGGCCCACTGCACACTAGGTAAACCTCCTCTCTCAGGAGGGATGAGGGGCCCACTGCACACTAGGTAAGCATCCTCTCTCAGGAGGGAGGAGGGGCTCACTGCACACTGGGTAAATCTCCTGTCTCAAGAGGGACGGAGGGCCCATTGCACAGTAGGAATAAACCTCCTCTCTCAAGAGGGAGGATGGGCCCACTGCACACTGGGTAAACCTCCTCTCTCAAGAGGGAAGAAGGGCCCATTGCACACTGGGTGAACCTCCTCTCTCAAGAGGGATGAGGGGCCCACTGCACACTGGGTAAACCTCCTCTCTCAGGAGTGATGAAGGGCCCACTGCACACTAGGTAAATCTCCTCTCTCAGGAGGGATGAGGGGCCCACTGCACACTGGGTAAACCTTCTCTCTCAAGAGGGATGAAGGCCCATTGCACACTGGGTAAACCTCCTCTCTCAAGAGGGTTGAAGGGCCCACTGCATAGTAGTTATAAGCCTCCTCTCCCAAGAGGGATGAGGGGCCCACTGCGCACTGGGTAAGCATCCTTTCTCAGGAGGGATGAGGGGCCCACTGCACACTGGGTAAATCTCCTCTCTCAAGAGGGATGAAGGGCCCATTGCACACTGGGTGAACCTCCTCTCTCAAGAGGGATGAGGGGCCCACTGCACACTGGGTAAATCTCCTCTCTCAAGAGGGAAGAAGGGCCCATTGCACACTGGGTGAACCTCCTCTCTCAAGAGGGATGAGGGGCCCACTGCACACTGGGTAAACCTCCTCTCTCAGGAGTGATGAAGGGCCCACTGCACACTAGGTAAATCTCCTCTCTCAGGAGGGATGAGGGGCCCACTGCACACTGGGTAAATCTCCTCTCCCAAGAGGGATGAGGGGCCCACTGCACACTGGGTAAGCATCCTTTTTCAGGAGAGAGGAGGGACCTACTGCACACTGGGTAAATCTCCTGTCTCAAGAGGGACGGAGGGCCCATTGCACAGTAGGAATAAACCTCCTCTCTCAAGAGGGAGGATGGGCCCACTGCACACTGGGTAAACCTTCTCTCTCAAGAGGGATGAAGGCCCATTGCACACTGGGTAAACCTCCTCTCTCAAGAGGGATGAAGGGCCCACTGCATAGTAGTTATAAGCCTCCTCTCCCAAGAGGGATAAGGGGCCCACTGCACACTGGGTAAACCTCCTCTCTCAGGAGTGATGAAGGGCCCACTGCATAGTAGTTATAAGCCTCCTCTCCCAAGAGGGATGAGGGGCCCACTGCACACTGGGTAAACCTCCTCTCTCAGGAGTGACGAAGGGCCCACTGCACACTAGGTAAACCTCCTCTCTCAAGAGGGATGAATTAAGGGCCCACTGCACAATAGGTGAATCTCCTCTCTCAGGAGGGATGAGGGGCCCACTGCACACTAGGTATACCTCATCTCTCAGGAGGGATGAGGGGCCCACTACACACCAGGTAAGCATCCTCTCTCAGGAGGGAGGAGGGGCCCACAGCACACTTGGTAAACCTCCTCTCTCAGGAGGGATGAGGGGCTCGCTGCACACTGGGTAAACCTCCGCTCTCAAGAGGGACGAAGGGCCCACTGCACGCTGGGTAAACCTCCTCTCTCAAGAGGCATAAAGGGCCCACTGCACAGTAGGTATAAACCCCCTCTCTCAAGAGTGAGGAGGGCCCCACTGCACACTGGGTAAACCTTCTCTCTCAAGAGGGATGAAGGGCCCATTGCACACTGGGTAAACCTCCTCTCTCAAGAGGGATGAAGGGCCCACTGCACAGTAGGTATAAGCCTCTTCTCTCAAGAGGGATGAAGGGCCCACTGCACACTGGGTAAACCTCCTCTCTCAGGAGGGATGAGGGGCCTACTGCACACTGGGCAAACCGCCTCTCTCAAGAGGGCTGAAGAGCCCACTGCACACTGGGTAAACCTCCTCTCTCAAGAGGGATGAAGGGCCCACTACACACTGAGTAAACCTCCTCTCTCAAGAGGGATGAAGGGCCCACTGCACACTAGGTAAACCTCCGCTCTCAGGAGGGATGAGGGGCTCACTGCACACTGGGTAAACCTCCTCTCTCAAGAGGGATGAAGGGCCCACTGCACACTGTTTAAACCTCCTCTCTCAAGAGGGTTGAAGGGCCTACTGCACACTAGGTAAACCTCCTCTCTCAGGAGGGATGAGGGGCTCACTGCACACTGGGTAAACCTCCTCTCTCAGGCGGGGCTCGCTACACACTGCATATGTTTATTTCGAATTGAATATCAAACGCTCCCTACACTAAGATGTGGACCTGTGCATTGGCCCCACGGGGCTGCATGACGAGTAACTGTCGATGATCTCATGATCGATGTACATGCTTGTCGGCCTCGGAGTGCCAGATGGAACATACTCCACTAATCGATGTAGTTGCTTTTGAAAATTAGAAATGCGAACATATTTATTGTGCTAGTCGAATGGACCCAATTTATTGCTTCTTTTGACAACCAATAAGAAACCTCGTTACATCATTCACGGGGTGCCCAAGGACACTTTAATTATCTTGCATACACCGCAGCGGGCTGTATAACTCTAATTTTCCTTTATTTCGGCCGCCACGGTGTATGGAAGGCACAAAATCAGCGGTTCCACGCCCCGTCACGGGACATGGAAGAGCATTTAACTGTTATTTGCCCCGTTACGGGTTATCCAACACACTTTTCTTGCCTTGTGGGCCCCGTGACGGGGCAAATAGACCCGGCCAAAAAAATAACTACTTGTCATCAGAGTTTAAATTCGCATACTGCCCTGCCAAACCAAAACGCAGTAACTGCTCACTTGAAAAGTAAGCAGCTACTGCCTTTTGGCTTTGCACCACAGCATATAATAACGATCATTTTTATTCCGCACCAAATGAGGCTAAAAATGACGAACTAGGCAGGTCAGAAAATGACGACGATTTGTATGAGGGGGTTGGGGGAGGGGTGTGTGTACACGTGTAATATTAAGTGAACCTTTACGAGTCGGGATAAGCTACACATCAGGGGTTAGTTCAGGTCTCCAGATATTTCACCAGTCCATGTCATCCACCCTACAGGCCCCACAGCCTCATTTATTCTGTTAATTATGCGCTCTATTTAAATGTTACAGATTAAGTTGATTCCAGCATAATTATAATCAAAAACTTCCTGATTGTTGGTATAATGCGGGTTTGAACACATTTCAGTCTTTATATTTATTGCCATCTGCGTAATTTCCATCCATATAGCACAAGGGCGTGCGCAGCTTTCCGACATAGGGGGATCAAATGCTAAAATTTAGCAAAATATGGGGGTTCCGGAAATTGTTTAAAAATACAGGTGTTCCGGAAATTGTGTAAAATCTAAAGTTCAAGGGGGTGGGCCAGGACCAGGACACTTCTCAAACACATTGTTACCTCTTAACCGCAAAGCACAACTACTGTCGTTTAACCCTTTAAGGCCTCACGATGCATAAAAGCATCATTTTACATCCCTGAAAACTGACTTAATTTTCTTACGACTAGGGGTTTTAAAAAGAAAATTTCTATGAAACTGTGTTACCAATACATCACAATTTTCTTGAATTTGTCACCCACTTCAAGTCATCTTCATCCACTACAAGTCGATAATTGCGACAGCAATTCGCGGTTTGTAGTGGAGGAAGGTGACAATGGTAAATTCAAGCCTGAAAGGGTTAAAATATATTAAGGTTGCAGAATGAATCACTGCTATTTGTCATGAAATGTGTTTAAACATAAAGTTTTGCAAATGTTGGTCTCAAGAAATTAATCCTATCTGTTCAGATATGAGTAATTTTTACACACTTGAACTTGTGGATCGCGGTAGCGGGACACAAGTTCAAGTGTGTAAAAATTATTTTCTTAAATTTAGCGGCGTAAGGGTTAAAATTGTAGGCCCTACAGTGAACTCGATAACTTTTGGATATTGTATTAAAAAATGAAATTACCTGTAGTGACCTGGTGGCCCGTGACAATTGTATTTCACTCGCGAAAGCTATTCACAACAACACATTTTGATAGAAAGGGAGTTTATTAGGTACCAACCTGCTATTTCAGTATAAACACAGCCAATTAGATGAGAGTAGATTTTGTATCAAGTTTCGCGGGCAAGTTGCCACACGACACAGCTCACCACGATAATTGGGACTGTGACAGTCATATTCAAGTCGTCATACAAAACCTAGTATCCACTCTCACTCCAGTACTTAATAAATCCGGTATCATACTTGAATAGTGTGTCAAATTAAGGGCGATTAAAACATCTCTATAGATATTTGCTGCCAAATTGCTTCCAAATAAAGCGATGTGGTTGGTTGTTTTTCTTCCATACAAAAACAATCCAGCCATCAGTAAATCCGCCATAATCATGATAATTGAATAGTTTTCAGAAATTACTCATGACCAAGATGACTAGGCCTAGTTTAAAACATATTTATACCTATCTGTTGTATACTAACGTTCCCCCAAATATTGCGACACCGTGAATTCTTCACTCTTCACAAAATTAGAATTGCTGCCGCAATTTTAATCGCAGCAATTTTCACCTTAACCCTTTCAGGGCGGGGATCGACTTTATACGTCAGAATCTGACGTCTGAAGTCGATCCCCGCACTGAAAGAGCACAATATTTATAATGGCCATAGACATATAACATAGGTATTCGAATGAAACGGAAAGAGCTAGATAGACATTTATGATAATTTCAAATTGAAAAAACCCTTTGGTCTCTACGGTTTACACAAAAATATTTCAGCGCTGCAAGGGTTGAAGGTTGAGGTACGGCTCTTTGAGATCACACAGTGTCAACTGCCCCTGTATATATGTATGTACCTATGTAAACCTGTGTGTATACATGTTAGGGTGACAAACGTTCACCATTGTACACTCAATTAGGTTTTATGGCAGTGTAAGCATTATTAACACTCTGAGCGCAGATAATAAGCTTCTCCGCTTTTGAATTGCTTAATTCTAGCGGATAATCGTATACTTGTGTATTGTACGGCAGAGTGAAGGTGGTGCATGTAGTGAAACAATGACGTTATGTCAGCTTGATAGCTCAGGTAACTAACACCCGATGTTGGTTTAATTAATCAAAATTGGTTGGACATGACGTACTTACAGGCAAGTCAACTGAATAAGTGACAGAATGACCTTAAAATGACACTATGTAAGTGATTACTGAGAAGTTGACTGACACCATAATTCAACTTTTTGTCCTGCAGACTGGGCCCTAATCACGTAGACTCACGTTAAGGGGTCATGGCTTGCTAAACTGCTGGTCTTAAAATCTCACAGCCCTGAACCCAAATGTACTACTTAAATCTTTACACCGCTAAATTATATTATTTGAATTTTCACCCACTTGAAGTTGTGTCTCGCTACCGCGATCCACAACTTCAAGTGGGTGATAAATACTCATATTTGATTAATTTGAAACCAATCATTAGCAAATCTTGATGTTTAAACACACATTTCGTTCCCGATAACTCTGATTTGATCGGCTATAATACAACGGATTAAAAATGAACATAGTCATGATTAGCTGTTAAATCTCAACGATCTAAACACAAATGTACTACTTAAACCTTTACACAGCTAAATTACATTATTTACTTTCAACTCACTCGAAGTTGTGTCTCGCGATGGTGAGAATTACTCATATTTGCTTAATTTCAGACCAAATATTTGCAAATCTTGATGTGCAAACGCTAATTTCATTCCCATTAACTGTGATTTGATGGGAGTATTAAAAACGACTATAGTCGTGCTTAGCGTTGAAAGGGCTAAAAAATGACGGAAAATTATGCAGTCCCTGGAAATCAAAAGGTTTAATTGTCACTTGCGAAGTGGCATTTATGACCTTTTAATTCCCAGGGACCGCATGATGAAAGTGGAAAACCCATATCATGACTTGATTGCCTTATCACACCATAACATCCATAACACCCATAACATTTGTGCCAAAGATGTTATGGGTCTACGATCAGCATACATTTTTCAGTGCGGTCGGTGATCGACTTTAAACGTCAGAATCTAACGTCTATAGACGTCAGATTCTGACGTCTGAGGCGGTCCCTGAACTGTAATGGTTGAACAAACATGATAAAGAGAAGTTTTAAAAATAAACTTGTGTGCTTCTAGCCTGAATAAATGTATTATATTACCTAATTTAACACATCAGTCGAAATTAAAATAATATATTTTTTGGTCCCTGACAGACCTGTCCAATTGAAGAAGTGACAAGTTCATTATCCTAATGCACCCGATACAGGTGACGATAGCGAGAGCTTTCAGGACCCTATACCACCTGTATAGGGTGACAAGTTAATTACCCTTAACACTTTAACCGCCGGTGGCGAATATATTCGGTTTTTCTTTGTTTTTTTAACACATTATGTACCACATTTTACCACATGTTAAAGATAAAATGTCACATCAAATCAGCAAGATTTGAAAATAGTTGACCACAATTTTGTCAAATCTGAATAATTTTCACTCACTTGAAGTTGTGGATCGCGTCAGTGAGACACAACTTCAAGTGAGTGAAAATTCAAATTGAATAATTTGGCGGTTAAAGGGTTGAAGCACTGACTTCAACTACACTAACCATACTCGTGCTTCTATGATTTTATTCATAATTGTATAACTTGTTTTCGTAACAGAAATATGTCTTCAAATCGGTGAATTTGATTTACGTTGTGACTTAATTTGTACAAATCAGAGTAATTTTCAGTCGCTTGAAGTTGTGGATCTTCAATTGAATATCTCCGTGCTCCAGTGGTTAATGACCATGTATACTGGTAAATGGAGCAGTTGACGCAGGCAGGTGACCCAGATTGACCGGCGCTGACCGCAGCTTCTGCGAAGTAACTTGACCACCAGACCGATGAAAGACCTCACATGTACTTTACAGACGACCTGCGTGAGTGGGTGATGTGCGATGAAACGCGCGCGGTAGAAAATAATAAAAATGAATAACCTTTGAAGCACCAGTTCTTCGAAAGATATAAAACAGGGGTTATATGGGTCAGGAGGGTCAGGGGGTGAGTAGGGCAGCAAACCCCAAACTCTGATGGGGCTGACGTCAGCGTTAATCACCACACTAGACCGCTCCAACCAACCCCCCCCCCCCCCAAAAAAAAAAAAGTGCACAATTTGGAACCGGATTTTGAGAGTCACAGAATGACTCTATCTTGTAAAAATGAGAGTCCTACGCATCTTTAACAAAGAACCGTCACAGAAGAACCGTCAATTTTTGACGGTTCTTCAGTGTAAAGACTCGTTAAAGTTCTCTCTCTCATTTTAAGAATTTCAATTTAATTTCTATATGTTCTGTAATGGAAAAGCCACCGTGGATACAGGACACTCGGGGGTAATAGATCAGCGTGTCGTGCACATTCAAACCACCAAAGGCCTCGCGAACTAGCCTCAAAATTGTACACGCCCACATCCATATTTCAAAATCTGGTGTAATAACGGTTCAGAGGCGGATGCATGTTTATCTCGTCTGTGGTAAACGGTTTCCTCTCCTTTATTTGAGTTTTTCAAATAAATCACTTGGCCGTTATGTTTATTGGTGCGAAATGTAAACAAATCCTCGGCCGCCTCGCCAGATCGGCGGCCAAGAAAAGACAGCGACAGTCAACGCTTATCTTATCAGTGTTCAAAATAATTTGTTTGCTTGTTAACCTTTCTGTATCTTTTTGGTTGTGGGAATAACTATATACCAATAATTGTTGACCTTTCAAGCTAATAATTTTATTAACATTAATGGAGGTCCAATATGAAATTTGCAACAAAAAACACACAGTAAGCATGGTAAGTGTTTACTTGAATAGTAAGCATTTTTTCTTGTTTTCTGACAAACATAGGTTGACACTGCAGTATCTAGAAATACGGTGTATTTTGAATCAGTCATATTACAACTAGCCGTCAGTGGATACAGCAAAAGTTATTGAAATTACATAAGTTAAGATAAGATCACACCATAGCATCACAATAGTCAACATTGAACTAATTCAATAAAAAAACATCCTAACGTTAAACGATATTCCTCGGAAATCCAAAGCTCGTATATGTACATATTGCTCCGTTTGTCCAGATTAATGTTAAGGTGATGCCTCAGACGGCGGAAAAACGTTGTGGCCACGTTAGTCTGATCTGTCATATTTCTGTATAGTCATCCGCGCGTGTTTTTACTGGACGTATGCCACCAGATGAGCTGATGTGTATAATTGTACAGACCTGTGGTGTTGTTCTCTCGAGTGTTGTCTATTGTTTCCAGTAGATTGTTCCCACAATAGTTAAATGATTGGCAGTGTTACTGTTAGGTACATAATAACTCTGCTGTGGCAAACAGCAGTAACTGTTTACTTTTCAAGTAAGCAGTTACTGCTGTTTGCCGCTGAACCGTAGACCTGATATCCAAGCGAGGTCATATTATAACCGAACAAAGCGGACGATGAAATATAAAACCTCGAATCTAAAAACGATCGTTGTCGTTTGAATTTAACGATAAGCATATTTGAACCATGAACACCACAAGACGTTGTCCTTACGTTGGCCCAATGCTGTGCCTGCAATTGACCCATAATTGGGTCAGCATAATCATAGGTACAATATTTTGTGTTTGTTTGGAATGAATATAAAATGAAAGCCCAGAACGCCTGTATTTCACAGAATAACTAGAAACATGTCGCTCACAATATGTTCGCTTATCATAGGGGCGTGTGGTCTACGCTACCATCATTAGGTCCCCCGCATAAATATTTTCTGGGCCCGTTGAGTTTGGACGCTTGGCCAGCATTAAACCGACATTGTTTCGACGCCTTGTGCTACTAGGAAGCGATACCAGTAGGTTAATCAAATTTAAATGCCTATTGGCCACCCATTGAGTCAAGGCTCGTGCAAAATATGAAGTTAATCCATCGATAGAAAGGTCGTCGGGATGACCATGATATTTATGTATGTTCCATTCTTCGAGTATAATATATTTCATTTAAAATAACGTACAGTGCAACCTGTACATTATACCGGACGCTGAAAAACGGAATCATGTCTGTACCGTAATGATCGTTGTTTGTTCCTCTCCAAAAGGAAAAACCCTGTCCAAACCGGATCCTGTTCAAACCTGAATAAAACTTTGTCCCCAAGCCATTCCGGTATGTACACGTTGCACTGTACTTTGTGAAATCGTTTATGCAAACAAATTCAGTGTAATGAGAACTACATAGGGCCTACATCAAATTCACATCTATCGCAGGACAAACCATAAATTAAATACTCAGCTAACGGGATGTTGACCAGATTCCGGCTAAATATCAGGTCAGCGTCGTAGACGTGGACAAAACATTGTGTCAACGCCCCGTTTAATGTCAATTCAGACGGCTTAATTGGATTTAGCTGCATGGGTATATAGATCCCTGCAGAGCGATATTATACTGTCGCGCGAAAACGTTTAAAGTGAGCAATTACTGCTCAACTCAATTCACTGCAAAATTTAAAATAACGATATAATCACCGCTTGTTTTAACTTTTAAAGCGCCGACAAACCTTAGGAAGCAAAGGGTTTTGTCAATTTGATATCATCATAAATGTCTTAGTCAGCTCTTTCCGCTTCATTTGAATACCTATGTTATAGGTAAACGGCCACTATAAATATTTTCAGACTTCTAGTGTGGGGATCAACTTTAGACGTCAGAATCTGACGTCTATGGACGTCAGATTCTAACGACTAAAGTCGATCTCCGCGCTGTAAGGCTTAAGAGTTAGGTTAATTTTTTCAGTGCGAAGACCGTCGTTAGACGTCAGAATCTGACGTCTATAGACGTCAGATTCTGACGTCTCAAGACGGTCCCCGCACTGGAAGGGTTAATATGTAAATGGGAAATTTTAAACTTCTTCACCAAAACATATAATTGCTCACAGGCACCAAACTGTAGCCTTATCTTCATACAAAACAGACGTGTTTACATATATCCAGGGGAAGGAAAAACATATGCACATGGAATTTCCTCCGATTTTTGCGAGTGGGATTGGTCTCAAATACAGGATTGGTGTTCAACAAGGTTTGTTACTTATTCTGTTTAGGCATGGCGACAAAACAAGATATATATACATCGTTTTTAAAGTGAGGGATGCAGTCAGTGTCTTGTGCATTGAGAGAATTTACATGTATGCATAAAAAATGAAAACAGCACATTTTCTCTTTTTTTTGCTGAATGTGAAAAATCTGGAAATACAGGATCAATTGGTGTTCGACGTTGGTTGGAATTGGGCCCTATCTTATTCATTATATAAAACCATGGCAACGTAAAACATATATCTTGGAGAGCCGGAGCTACGTGATGTATCTCATTGTAATAAAAAATACGGAATGAATAAAGGACAAACTTTGAAATATTTCCAAAATGTAGGATGTTTGAACTTTTGTAGGCCTATCTGGCTCCAAAGACAAAAATGAAATTAATGTACAATATGGCGAGCCTCTGAGATTCGAAAGGTAGTGCGCTTGGCATCAAATACGGGGCTCGAATTTTGAATCCGGTGTCTGTCGGGCAATGTCATCTGATTCATCGCACCATCCTCACGAGTTTATCCTGGCCCAGTTTAGTTTTATGTGTACAAAAAATGCCCACAGCGCCATTTATTTCTTCAGCATGGCAAAGCGGGAGACAGGACAGTATATAGGGATTTCGTGTAGAACTCTTGGACATGATCGCTCACAATAATGACGGTTTCATTTTGATATAATTAAGCTCTCATTTTCATATATTATGACATAATGTTGCTTTTCCGTTCATTCGGATAAATATTCCATATTCTGGGAACCCTCAGAGACCGAGTGGTAGCGTGCTCGGCGTCAGACCGTCAAAGCTCAAATTTTGAATCATGTGTTTGAAGAGCAGTGTCATCAGATCTATCCCACCACCCACAAGAGGTTCTCATGGCCCAGTTTGGCCTAAATGTGTACGAAAGTGGCCTAACAAAGGTTTTTTCGATCATTCAGCAGTTCAGCACAGTGAAGTGGGAACAAAGACAGGGCAGTTACAAGGACTCCTTGCGAAATCCCGAGAAAAGGGCAACCAATGCTGATTTAATGTTGGCCCAGCGTCTGCGACGCTGGGCCAACATTAAAGCAGTATTGGATGAATGTCTCGTGACTGCTGGGAGATGACTGAGCCACAGACGTTTGCACTCATCACAAAAACATGTGCCTCGAACCATGCCAACCTTTTCAGTTATCTTATTGCAATTTTCACCCACTTGCAGTTGTGTCTCGCTACCGCGACCCACAACTTCAAGTGGGTGAAAATTACTCATATTTCTTTAATCTTAGACCAGCGATTTGCTAATCTTGATGTTTAAACACCCATTTAATTTCCAATATCAGTCATTTAATCGGCAAAAATAAAACGAATTAAAAACGACTGTAGTCCCGCTCAGCACCTAAAGGGTCACGTCTGTAAACGTACCAAGTCCCTGTATCATCTTCCCACCAAGGATACTAGAACACACTAGATCCCTGAGGCCTGGTAGATACCTGACCCTGCGTTACACGGGGGCGGTGGGGGAGGGAGGGGTGTGCAAACGTGTAACTGCTTACATTTGACTCCTCTTCTTTCCTTTTTGTTTTAATTTGTTGGCGTTTTAAGGTTTACACCGGGGGGGGGGGGGCAAACGTGTACCTCAGCTACTTAAATTGGATTCCTGTTCTTTCCTTTTTGTTTTAATTTAGTGGCGTTTTAACTCTTAAAGCGCTGAAATACCTTATATAAACCATGAAGACCGAAGGGTTTTTTCAATTTGAAATCATCACAAGGGGGCCACCATTCAATATCCAGAGGGGGGGAGGGGCTGGAGTTTTTGTCGCGAGCAAATTATTTATTTCAACCGGGCTCGGCGGCGCGCTGAAAATTTCACATTTTATTACATGTTTATATAGAACAGTTCTTGAAATAAATTATTTATTTCACGCAGAGTCCGCCAGAAATTATTTATTTCAAAAAAACTACAGCCCCTCCTCCCCTGGAAATTGAATGGTGGCCCCCTAAATGTCTTAGTTAGATCTTTCCACTTCATTTACATGCCTATCTTATGGGTTTACGGCCATTATAATTTGTTAACCTCTTTCAGCGCGGAGATCGACTTTGGACGTCGTCTATAGACGTCAGATTCTGACGTCTAAAGTCGGTCTCCGCGCTGAAAGGGTTACAATTTGATTGTTTTGTGAGGCAGGTATGAGGTAACTAGTAGTAATCAGGTATGAGGTAGCTAGTCTCGATTATTATACTTTTTTACACACCATTCGAGTTTTAACATGTTTAAAAAACAGTTTCAAATTTGATATCTGTCTATGTCTGCAATATTGGTGACTTTTCACACTAAGATATAACAAACCTAAACTGTCAACTACTTGAAGTTAAGGTACCGAGACACAGCTTCTGGAGGTTGATTTTTTCCAATTTGAAATCATCATAAATGTTTTAGTGAGCTCTTTCTGGTTCATTTGAATACCTATGTTATGGGGCTACGACCGTTATAAATATTTTAATTCTTTTGTTTCCGTGAGTACGGGGATAGTCTTTATACGTCAGAATACAACGTCTGCAAGCGTCAGATTCTGACGTATAAAGACGATCCACGCGCTGAAAGGGTTTATAATCTAAGGTGGTTATTGTATTTAATATCTCTTGTATAGAATAAAATTAAAATTTGTGATAGCGCTCAATAATTTCACTGAAAAAAGTGTATTTTGATGCCACAACCAAACGCCAGAGATACACATTTCGTTACTACACTGATGCAGAGTTGTAAAATTTGATAGGCATGGAGATGAGTCGACATCAGCACCGACCACCATGACCATGAAATATAAACTGCCCGGAGATAACGAATGAGGTACCGTCAAGAAAAATAATCTGGTGGAAGATACCGAATGACTCATTCGGATATCTAATATATTTATGTAACACCCCCGACTGCGCATCAAATCTACACGAATTCGTCATCACTGAAGATGAGCAAATATAAACAAATCACGTTGATTAACGCAGGCACATCACAAGGTGTGTTTTACGAGGGAAATCATGGGATTCATGGCGCTGATCCCCCTGAAGCATGTACTCCGTGATCTCATGGTGTTTGTAGAAAAGTAAACGCAGTCTGCTGAAACACCGCCCCAGCAAACACAAGATGCTGGCCCAATGTTGGATTAATGTTGGCCCAGCGTGGTAGACGGTGGGCCAACAATAAAACAACATTGATTCAACGTCTTCTGCTTGTCTAACTTCCAATCAATATTAGTTCAAATGTATCATTTACATTTTTAATCAATTCACTGAAGAAATGTGGTGTAATCCATCCACATTAGAATATTTCAAGCTTTCAGTTGACATATTATACTAGGATTTTAAGACATTTTAATTCACTTCTAGGTGGTAATTACAGCAAACTCCCGTCGTTTCTTGTAAGATCTGAGTATGTCAAAGCTATCCTCCCATCCATGTTGGCTCAATGTTTCGTGTTAGCTGGGTAGATCTGTGTGCAGCATGTTGAGAAAATGTGTGCAGCAGTAGCCTCACAAGATTTGCATTAACCTTTTCACTACCATACATGACGGCAATTTCCGTCGTCATTCGTCAATGAACGTAACCATAAAATGACACAAATTTTCGTCAAATATATACTACATTTATGTATTTTTCTTCATTTGAAGCTGGGAATTGCGTTAGCAATTCCAGCTTCAAATGACGAAAAATAGAGCTCGTACACCAGTATATCTGGATCCTGGCATGCACCCCGGCCTGGAAGTCAAAGGGTTAAATAAAAATTATTACAACTGAGTTGAGTTACAAAACTCATGAAAATAGGTTCGATTATTTTTGTTCGTAGCCTGTCCAGTATTGCAATGTCATTGGCTTGAGCCGGGCATTCACGCATACGTGACATGTGGCAGGAATAAATAAAATATCAGATACTCTTATTAACTGTTAACAAAAGTTGTGTTCTAAAAAATATGTTTTAAAACATCTGATAGCTGCCAATATAATAGATCATGTTTATTAGATCGATTGGCTGCTTACATTATTGTGAAACCGATCTAAATTTGTGAAATACAGATTGAAGCTGCGCGGCTATGCCAGACCCATCTTGCCGAGTCAGTGTCAGACCCTAGCAGGTCGTAGGTCTAACAGTATACAACTTGATAGTTGAAGGTGTCTTTAACCTGACCTGATCACACAATCACCTGTGATTTTTTCAGCACCGGGGTTGTCCTTAAATATAATATTTTACAGTTCTAAGATTACTCGCAAAGTTCAACGAATTTATAGCATGAGGTCAACCCCAACGTTTAAAAGGGTGAAAATGACATAAGTAGTCCTGCCATGGCAGATCACACTTTTGATTCTAAATAAAATGAATAATTCATATAGAATAGAGTATTCCTTCATGATCTGATGATATACAAATTAGTCATGTGAGTATACAGTGAGCTTGATAGCACACACCCATACCCCCCAGGGTCTGTGTCACACAGCGAGCTGCGATGTTATGCCAGGGATGGTTCCTCACTAAAACACCAGACGTTAACCCAATGCTGGCGTAATGTTGTGCCAGCGTCGCAGACGTTAGCACAACATTAAACCAGCAATGGGTTAACGTGTTGGGTTTGCTGGCCATCACTGACAACCGTTCAGGTTCTGTAATCATCCATATAAATGTGTATGTGCGTTGATGTGAGATAATTGTTTATGTACTTATACTGTTATATTCATGATATTAGTTAATTATCTATGTTTGTTTAACCCTTTCAACGCAGGGACCGACTTTAGACGTCAGAATCTGACGTCCATGGACGTCAAATTCTGACGTCTAAAATCGATCTGTGCATTGAAAGAATCAAACATTTATAATGGCCGTAGACACATAACATAAGTATTCCTACGAAGCAGAAAGAGCTAACCAAGACATGTGTGATGACTTAAAATTAAAAATAACCCTTTGGTCTCCATGGTTTATAAAAATATTTCAGCGTTGTAAGGGTAAAGGGAACCGTATTTTATCATGTTTTTGAAGATAATGTCGCTGTGATTGCAGACCATAAACATGTTTTTCAGCGATGTCGTTATTTCATAGATAACGAGCCATTAGAGTGCAAGGGGTTGAAAAACCTGTTGCTTTTACACAATTATACTTCTCCTTGTACACACTTATACTTATCTGAATTATATGTAGTTGAGTGACATATAATTCAGAAATGGCTCCTTCTATATTGTCAATATAACATATGTCTGTCTGTCCCATCAACTGAACAGATGTCTATGCTATATGTCTTGTGATTGCGTTAAAAAGAAAACAGCATTTTCATAACATCCTCAACACTTCGGAATCAAGCTGTTGGAGTTATCTATCCATTGAAGTGAAAAATTCAGATTATGCGAAATATTGGGTTTGCGGAGTAGTATATAGTTATCAACCCGAAATGACAACATATATATTGCTTCTTTTAAATCGGAAGACTAGCCATTGGCTTATGTTTGTATTTTCACGAAAACCAATTTTAAATCGATATGATTTGACTACTACTGTCACTGACCCAATCATACTGAATTAGGATCAAGCAGAATGATATAAAAATAGTCCAACAGCTCGAATGCCCATTTGGTAATCCACCATAATCCACCGTAAGATGCCGAGTAGTTGTGTACAGGAATTGTCACCCGTTACGAGGTTAAGAGCGTTACCTGGCGATAATCACGTGTGGATAAATTAATCAGATTTGAACCCCAGTGAGCCGGGCTTTTCTGGTTCACCCTTATCCGGCTAAGTTAATTTATTTAAATCTTCCCCCACTTGAAGTTGTGTCTCGTTACTGTGACCCACAACTTCAAATATTAGTATTTTTTATTCATTTGAAGCCGGGAAGTGCGCTAGCAATTTTTAGCTTTAAATGAATGAAAAGTGTCATAAAACAATCCGCGTGATCCAGCATTAATACCCCGATTATTATCCCGATTCAAAATACGCCCTGGCAGAATTCGAACACAAAATAATTGAAAACTCAACGGGTGAAAAAGGAGGGAGAAAAGTTTTGGATTATCTTACTGCCGGTGAAAGTGCGTCAACAAGGGCTTAAAATATGATAAATCAGTAATTCTCTATTTTATTAACCCTTTGAAGCCTGAATTTACCGTTTTCACCTTCATCTACCACAAGCCGCGAATTGCTGTCGCAATTCTCGACTTGTGGTGAATGAAGATGACTTGAGTTGGATGAAAGATTAAAGAAAATTGCCGTGTATTGTTAGACCAGTTTCATGGAAATTTTCATTCAAAACCCTTAGATGTAAGAAAATTAAGTCTGTTTTCAGGGATGTAAAATTATGCTTTAATGCATCGTGAGGGCTTAACCAGAAGGGTAATTTCATTAAATCCTAACTTGGATCTTATTTTAACTTTCTCCTATATTTCTATTAGAAAAGTTAGGATATCTCCTAACTTCTCTTATGGAAATAAGAGAAAGTTATATGATAAGATCCAGGTTAGGATTTTAAGTGAGATTGCCCTCTGGACTTAAATAGTCCTCTAAATCTCACATGCACATTTTAATGGGTAGCGCCACACCCTTTGAGACTTATTAACCCCCCGATTTCTGACCCTTAAATGTATAATATCGCAATAAAAGTTGACCGTTCTTATTAACGAATACATGCTAATTGACCGTGAACACCATGACTGAACATAACAACCCCACACAGTAGTCACCGACCGACTGGTAACCCATTGTCCAATTATGCAGCCATAAACAATTACGGCGTTTATTGTGGATTCGCCGCCGTTTAGAGCCACAGTGTCTGAACTGGAGAGGTAGGTCGTATAATGATATAACACTTGAGATTATCCGTAATATATTATACATACAGTGCACACATCACAGCAAATACGAAACATTGAAACAATGTCGGTACAAAGTTGGCCCAGCGTCTTCGACTCTGGGTCAACATTGTACCAACATTGGGCGAACGTCTCGTGTTTGCTGGGATATTGTACACGTGGACCATACTGCCAGCTAGGGTTCACACTCTCTTCTCATATGTCTTATCTGTAATGGCTGCGCCCAACCACTGTGTGTATACATGGATATATAATAAATAACCCTTGGTGTACCGAGTCAACAAACTGTTTGTTTTCACCCACTAGAAGCTGTGGGGCGCATTCTGCGACCCACAGCTTCAAGTGGTTGAACATGGCCAAGTTGTGGTTGGGATTGTACTTTGATCGTGTACATTTTCAGCCATTTTCAAGGTCAATTATATGCGCTCGATATTTTAAAATTGCTAAATTTCCAACAATTATCAAGAAAATACGAGCAAAATGTTATGTATACTTGATAGAATCTTCCAGTAATTAAATTCGCAGCTTTGTTCGCCTATAGCGCAGTTTGTCAGCGAAAATATAAACCATCCATACGTATATATGTAGGGCCTAATTTTTCTCATTTTCATTTACTAGCACCTGAAGATGAATAAAAATGAAATAATTGCATAAAATATCCTAGTGTAATAAATCAAAAAAAAGCCCAGAAGGTCCTCATGTTGATAGGTTACACTATGTTGTATTTTGCTTGAAAATATGTCATCTGGTGCATAAATGCGACGAAGGGTTTAAAGGGTTATGATTATGGTATAACTAGAACTGTAGAGGTTGAATATCATGAATATGGTACACCGACCAAACGTTGAAGTAGTTGACCTAATAATACAACGTTGATTTAATGTTGGTGCAGCGGCGCAGACGCTGGCCCAACAATAAATCAACATTGGATCAACATCACGTATCGGCGGAATCTTACCTTGGGCCTGACATAGAAATTCTGTAGCAGTGCCATGGGGGTGAGGTGGTGTTACTCCTGTATCATAATGATGATGTGAAATGACTTCATATTCTGATATCCTTATGGACTGCGATCATGTCGATCCGGTCGCTATCATTATCAGGATGTGTACGGAAGCCGGATACGCCCACCGCACAGAGACCAAAAAACACTGACCTACTCCGACACCGAGCGCTGCTTTTAAAAGGCGCTGGCGTTCACTAAATCCGTGTTCAGTTGTTTGCAAGAATCATATCCATAATAATCCAGTTGAGTGACGTATCACAATTTATTCCTGGTCAGAATTAGAGAACATAAACCCTTGTTTCTGGTGTAGGGACCTATATATATATTTTGGTAATGCGGAATATGATGTCTTATTCTTGAGTTACGTCACCAAGATGTTCAATGCAGTCGGTGATTCAACAGATGTAGATTAACTTTGGAATCGCCTGTGTAATTATACATCCGTTTATGCAGATGATTTTACATAATTACTGAAAGTGAATAAAGGTCTACGCTCACTGCCAAGTGGGCAGCGCACTTCTAAACAGCCGCAGACGTCGACGACCCGAGTCAAACTGACAGGCGGCAAACTCTCAAACTGCGCCGACGGGTGTTGTTGTGTACAAGTTGACGCCAGCGAAGCTCGCCGAGAAAACACCCCTCTGACAAACAGAGCAGTGCACTGCTGGTGGAGGGGGTCTACCTATACCGACTGCCTGTTGACATTCGTTCAGATAAGGTAGCTTAGAGAGGCGTTTTATTAGTAGATTGTGGCGCAATGTAGGCTCCCTTTCTCCTCGGAATCCTGGACCTATTATGATATCATAGTCGACGTCGGAGTGAACGTAAGCGCCCTGACAGTGACAGCACTGACACACGACTCAGCAGAGCACTCTATGTCTCGGTGGTGGCGATGCCAACAATGATCAAATGCTGGGCCAATGTCGCAGATTTCGGCCCAACAATGCCACAGCGTTGGGTCGTCGACGCACTGGCTGAGCCGGTCTATACAGCTGGAACAATTAGAAGTACAAGTACTTTATAGGACGGTGACAGTCGCCGGGACCCCACCCCCACCCCCACCCCCTGGGTCGTGACAGTTTGGTGACTGGAGGTCTTCATGTATCACCAGGTGAACAATCCACCCGATACATCCACTGTCACTAATAACCCTCTCATCTCCACGGGCAAAAATAACTGTGCTATCATTCATGTGTGATGTAAAGACAAACTGCTTCTGTTAATTTGTCTTTTTTTTGCGGCTGAACTGTTTGTTTCTATTTTTCATTCATTCGCAGCTGGAATTGCTAACGCAATTTCCAGCTTCAAATGACGAAAAATATTTATATTTAAGGAAAAAGATATCTCCAATATTTAATTATTGGATTAAATATGAATCTATAAAAAAATTCATTCATTCATTCATTCATTCATTCATTCATTCATTCATTCATTCATTCATTCATTCATTCATTCATTCATTCATTCATTCATTCATTCATTCATTTATTCATTCATTCATTCATTCATTCATTCATTCATTCATTCATTCAGTCAGTCAGTCAGTCATTCAGTCATTCAGTCATTCAGTCATTCAGTCATTGAAGGGTGGTTCTTTATATTCACGGCCTCACAGGTAATCTTTTAAGAAAAGGAGTACAGATTTGGCTCTAAAATAAACGTCTAATAATGAATAAAGAAGGGATCCTTCTGTTTATGTACCATAGCAGTACATTCAAGACATTTGCAGCACTGGCCCCACATGTATATATTTCTTCTATGTGGTTTGTTTCCCACAGGCTTCCAAGGTCAAATTTGGATAATAACTTTGAAAGAAAGTTAATTGATATGATGGAGCTTGGTTTCCACACAGCCACTGACAATGGAGTGTGCATGACCGCTGGCAAGAGAGTGGGCCTTCCATTTCAATTTCTATTAACGCGTTTTGTAAGCGACAAAAGTGTGTGACATTATTTTGTCTAACATAACCATATATAGTAGAGATTTAAAGCGTATTATTTTACGACTTGTCGTCTCCAATAAACTATCTATATATAAGCTCGTTTCGATTGCAACAAGGTGACGATTTGTTCATTCAACTTATTGTCTCACCAGATTTCGATATCCGACCTATGTATCATACTCGCATCGATTGCTCAAGAATGATCCGACCATGGATCGATGTCTATTGTTTGTTGGGCTTTCGTATACACAGTGCACAGTTTCTGGTCGTCGTGTTCTTAATGAACAGAAATAGATATCTCAGGAAATTGACCATCGCGGGAACATGAAATACAAGACCGTCTGCTAATTTATCTCGGTTATTATAGTTTCTAGCTCTAACAATGTCGGAGGATTATTGGCCCATTATTTTTATTTGATGCAAAGTTGATCTGAAGTTAATTTAAAACAAATGGCTTAGATATTCATGCTAAATTTGTAAGCTACAGTTTTTTAAATTGCATACATTTTTACCGCAAATATAATTTTCCCAAAAAGCTGGTGATGGAGTCAATATGTGAACATCTATATCATTACATCATTATATCATTAAATTTACTGTAGATGGGAGTTTCTCAACCAGGCAATAAAAACAATGTTGTGGTTGAAATGTGAATAAATTTCAAACAAAATCAAATATAAAGGACTTGAGCAGTGAGAGGTTTGGTATTGTCGGCCGCTAATTGGCTATCATATCTCACAATGGGTCATCCCGTGCCGCACTTGTGTTGTTGGAAACGACAGGTTGACCATGACGGATACACATTGACAACATCCTCCTCTTCTGCTCTGATTACGAACCCGCAACCTCACGAAATGAGCCATCGCGATGGCTCATTTCGTGAGGTTGTGGGCTCGTAACCCAGAGGTTCCACGATCGAATCTTGGCCGGGTCCGATACTTGTCACCGTGCTTGTGTATAAGCACTGCTTCAAACTGTTCAAAAACCACATCCACTAAGTCAGTCGTTCAGTCAGTCGTTCAGTCAGTCGTTTAGTCAGTCAGTCAGTCAGTCAGTCAGTCAGTCAGTCAGTCAGTCAGTCAGTCAGTCAGTCAGTCAGTCAGTCAGTCAGTCAGTCAGTCAGTCAGTCAGTCAGTCAGTCAGTCAGTCAGTCAGTCAGTCAGTCAGTCAGTCAGTCAGTCAGTCAGTCAGTCAGTCAGTCAGTCAGTCAGTCAGTCAGTCAGTCAGTCAGTCAGTCAGTCAGTCAGTCAGTCAGTCAGTCAGTCAGTCAGTCAGTCAGTCAGTCAGTCAGTCAGTCAGTCAGTCGGTCGGTCGGTCGGTCGGTCGGTCGGTCGGTCGGTCGGTCGGTCGGTCGGTCGGTCGGTCGGTCGGTCGGTCGGTCGGTCGGTCGGTCGGTCGGTCGGTCGGTCGGTCGGTCGGTCGGTCGGTCGGTCGGTCGGTCGGTCGGTCGGTCGGTCGGTCGGTCGGTCGGTCGGTCGGTCGGTCGGTCGGTCGGTCGGTCGGTCGGTCGGTCGGTCACTCACTCACTCACTCACTCACTCACTCACTCACTCACTCACTCACTCACTCACTCACTCACTCACTCACTCACTCACTCACTCACTCACAAAGATACGATACTCTCCCGTATCGCCAATTTTATCGTCACGCATACCGATGTTTCCGGATGTACCAGTTCCGTAACAATACGTAGAGAAGTACACGTAACGCGTGTCATACAATACAAATTACAAAAGGGCGATTCCTGTCAAATAAAAAAACTAAAATAAAGTTTACGACTTAGTCATGGGGCCGTACCAGACATACGTGCTCTGGTCCGCTTCTTCGCCATTGTTGTCGCGAATCCGGTTTTATTTGTCTGTCAGTGCACCAAATAGATTGTTTTTAAAAACTAGGCCTATTTTATTTCTACATATCGTCACCTTCGTATTTAAAGGTAGTATCTGCCATTTTCACAAGTGGTAGGTACGATCCTTTAATTATATCAAAATAACGATACGGCACTACTTTCCAGTATAACACGAAACAAATTATGGCCCCAAAAGTAGCGGACAGATGTACGGATAGGTGTACGGACAGGTGGGCGAACAGATGGAAGAATGCGCCGCATGACGATATGCTCTCAGTTGAAAATATGGATGAGGCCTATTCATTATGATATTATTGTTTGTGACTCTTCTAGTTTTGGTTTATATGACTTTAACATGACAAACAAAGAACTCGTATTATACAACTGGAACCTTTTTAACATCAACAAAGTGGGAGATTCAATCTTTTTTTTCTCTGATTATATAGCAGATGAATAAAAAAATACAGTTATCTTGTAAAAGCAGAAAAATTATATATCTACAAAAATTAGCATATATGAAGGTCACAAACAGGCCTGCAGATAGTTCCATCCGAATACATCAAGGCTGAACAATATATCCCAGGTACCGACTGTCACCGCATTACCCTCGCAGCTGAGACTAAGCGTCGACACAGCGTTGGCTGAATTCTGAGCCAACGCCAGCGGCGTTGGCCCAGAATTCAGCCAATGTTGTGCCAGCAATCTGTTCTTATGAAGTACTATACAGCGCTGTTCACTGGACTGTCATATGAGCGATGTCACCCACTTGACGCACCCTCTCACCACTAGAGGCGACGGTACAACACCTGTCCACGAATAAGCACCTGGCATACAAAAGGTGCTGCATTTGACAACGTGATTCCTTGCAGCCGTCCACCTAAAGCGGAAAACATATGATAAAAGACAGATCAAGTTAAAATATTGCCCACGACGAGAAAGAACTTCGGGGATGTTTAACAATTGAGTATTTCTCTCAGTTTTCTTCACCGGTGGAGAATCTTTGCCTCGTGCACGATCTACCAATAACATCCATGAAATTGAAGTATTGGACAATTAACTCTGTCACTTGTTGAAGTCGGGTCCCATCGCGTCTTACAAAATCGATATCTCGGATAGCTCGTAAAATATTATGGCTCAGCCACACCAGATGTGGTTTAGTTATTTGCTAGTGCCACTGGTTACATTAATTTTATCTAAGTTTCATAATAAACAAAAAATGGCGACAGAAGGTATAGCCCAAAGCCGAGATTATGCCCTAGGCCTATATACTCTTATCGAATGACTTCAAAATTTCTTTATAGTGCACAGTACCATGGACAGGACTATACACCCCATGCTTTTGAACAGTTTGGAGCAATGTATATATGCACAACCTCGATGACAAACATCCGACCGGGAGTCGAGCACAGCACCTCTGACACAACCGAACCGATAGAAATGAAATGAAATGATTCGGGCTTTTAGGCCACCTTTGTGCACATATAGGCCGAACCGATAGAGCCATCGTGACAGCCCTGCATCTGAATGAATCAGAGCTCGGCTATTCTGGCAGAAAAAACACATTGAGGTAACTCCTCACTTCAGAAGTGAACAATTATTGTTGTTTCCATTGCCCAGATCTCTCAGTAATACATGCAGGATTTATTATAATATATTCTATATCTGTTACAGCGACGGCCAGAAATCCGACTACCTATTTAACCCTTAAAGCGCTGAAATATTTTTATATAAACCAAGAAACTAAAGGGTTTTTTCAATTTTAAATCATCATAAATGTCTTAGTTAGCTCTTTCTGATTCATTTGAATACCTATGTTATGGGTCTACGGCCATTAGAAATATTTTACTCTTTCAGTGCGTGGATCGACATTAGACGTCAGATTCTGACGTCTACAGACGTCAGATTCGGACGTATAAAGTCGGTTCCCGAGCTGAAAGGGTTAATTACAAAACAACCGTTGCCAATACATGAGTATCACGCATAGGGATTTATCTTATAATAGAGCAAAGAGCGGTCTTAATATGTAGTTAGGATGTGGAGCGTAGCCATCTCAAATAAGTGTGTTTTGCTGCCCTGCAATTATACACATCATAGGATAAGTGGCAGGGCAGACGCCCTGATGCAGTGGTTAAAACTGCCTTATCGCGAGCTCGAACCCCGCTCTGGCATTCAAGCTTCAAAGAAACAAAGTGTTTCTTCTCACTCGTAATGTTTCAATATTGTGGGGAGCCTCCGTGAGGTGACGAGCTCGGCCTCAGACCGTCAGGGTTCGAATTTCGAATCCTGTGTCTAGAGGGCAGCTATGTCATCTTATCATCTCACCATCTTCAGGATGTTCTCTTTGCCCAGTTGAGCCTATATGTTCACAAATGTGGCCTAAACCCCATTCATTTTTTAGGATAAGTGGTCCCAGACGTGAAAGCCTAAAATGTATAGCACTGCCGTGCAAAGACAAACAGCAGTAACTGCTTACTTGAAAAGTATACAGTTACTGTTGTCTGTTTTTGCAAAGGCAAGCAGCCTTAACCTGTTAACTGCTTACTTTTCACCGTTTGCCTTTACATGTCAGTATTCAAAGACAAACAGCGGTAACTGCTCACTTGTTATGTAAGCATTTAGTGCTGTTTGTCTTAGAACGGCAGGATACTGTCCTCATGGGGTAGTTCTATGTATGAACTGTGTCAATTGAAACTGTACATACACTGTATATCTCTATTCTGATCAGCACCGCGCCTCCTGCCTTTGGAATGAGAGGGTCGTATTTGCCCCTCCATAGAGTGACATATACGACTCTCATTATTTGCGATCATCCCTCGAAGTCTCGAGTGCCTGGGTGGTCGGGGCAGTGCCAAAAAATATTTTGACAGAGTGAGTGAATATCAAATACATCTGCACTTTCTGGCAGTATTGTCACAAAATGAAGCCCGAAGTCGGGAATATGCCCTACGCTTATCAAATTGCTTCAAGGGTTCTTTATTATGAACAGCACCATAGACAGCATTGTGTAATCCAGGCCTTTGAACAGTTTGGAGCACTGCATGTGTACAACCCCGATGACAAACATTCGACCCGACCAGGATTCGAACTCAGTACATCTAATTTTCGAGCTACAACTGGACCGAATGAGCCATCCGGACCAGCCATTGGACAGAAGGCCGAATGTCATGAATACGTCTTCGTATGACTCAAATTGAAATCATGTTAACATTACAGTAGTTTATACTCCAAGTATTTGAATAGTTTCAACTTTGGAGCACAAGTGTGTTAGTACTTGCTATCAATGCTCCTAATCGCTTAGCATGGGTCGGGTTATAATAGAGGTGAATAGACTTTTCAATACCAGACAACGTGAGGAACATTTATATAAGGGCTTTTATTTTCGCTTTGTAACCTAATACCGCGTGGTGAATAGAAATCATTGATAACAGACAAATTAGATGAGACATGTTTACAGCTGATCAAGCACAGTCAGCTGCCTTTCTAGAATTTCAGATCTCAGTTGGTCTACTTTTGGTATATAGCGTAGTCCTCTGCGGTTCATTGTGGGTACTTTTTACGAACAGTAAACCTGATCTACCTGCAGATTTCTCAATCTGTGAGATCTATGACGCTTGAGATGTGTTGTGGCTGCAGAAGCAATTAAAACTTCAACTTGTCGACCACGGTTCATCATAAAACATAGTAAACGAGACAGAAAGTAGAGTGATTTTCAGTGATTTATCCGTATTACACGCTTAGAGATCAATTTTGCGCGTTGTTTTTTCACAACGAATTGATTGACTGAAACTTGTGAACACTACAACACAAATAAAGAACAAACAATTAAACATTGGCTACTTTTTGTGACGTAGGGGGCATTTGCATCTAATTGAAGCTGGCAATGGTGTGAGCAATGTGAGCTTCAAATGGATGAAAAGTGTAGAGTAATGTGGAAAATCTACATCCATTTATATCATTGTCGTTGTGCGAAAACTGGATAAAAAACGCCAAATTAAGCAAAAAATAACCATTTTAAAGCTGCCGCTGATACATTGGCTGTCAAATCAACAGATGGTACGAAAAGCTGGCCCCGGGTCAGCTCAATATTGGATCGACGTCTTTAATATTGGCTCACCATTGAACCAGCACAGAGCCAATTATCGGTAATGCCTGGCGTTTGCATTTGCATATCTCCTTTTTTCAGTTTTATTCTGGGTTATTTATCTAGCAGCATCAGATGTTTGCATCGGTATCGCCGCAAGTCATGTCTCCAGTATTAACCATGCAGTACTGCGGTGGAAAGTCAAACAGCAGTAACTGCTTACTTTTCAAGTAATCAGTTATTGCTGTTTGGCAAAGTCAAACAGCAGTAACTGCTTACTTTTCAAGTAAGCAGTTACTGCTGTTTGACTTTGCACGGTAGAGTCGTTAAAGACCGGTTTCCATTGCATAACATATATATTGGATGGCGAGACACCACCCACGATGCGCAACCACAGTAGAAACCAAATAAAGCAGTAGACCAAGTACACTTTAAGTGCAGTATCAAAGCGATGATCAGTATCACCTGTATCACAAAGGAATATAGAAAGAGTCTTTCTATATTTCTTGATATCGCATAGGATCATATCAGGGAATTGTCGATCGTATGCGATAAAAACGACGTATGATACACCAGTTTTTAACAGAAAATCCGATAGCGAATCGTGCGATGCTATGTTATCTACTGATTATCTGCTTTCTTTAATTTAGCATGTGATTTACACTAAAATTGGTCATATTTATCTAGTATTATTATATTTACATTTTTTTCCACTGGGAGAGAGAAGGGTGGGTCACGGTAGAGAGAATTAATAAAAAGGCCAGTGAGGATCTCTCGACCAGCTACGAAATTGTCAACGTAACGTGTATTAGGTACTAAATTTCTACATTACCATCTGTGTATGTTTCTGAGTATGCCAGACCTATTACACAAACAAATACATTGTTTTGATCGTGGTGTCTTATGACCATAAACTATATCTAAATATGGATGTTTGTTTTGGATTTAGTCAACCACAAAACTAGGAAGTACTGTCCTATACACATGATACAGGCCGCCGCCGCTAAGTCAGGCTTTTCATAGAGTGTTTTTTTATTTGCTGAACGTAAACATATTCTGCATACAGTATTGTCAGATACTTTACAATGCTGTTAAGGGAGTTTAAAGCACCGACTGGTGACCAGTCATTTACTACTGAACTGTAAAAGTGATATTGTAACTTTCAAAATAGATAATACTGCCGTGCAAAAGCAAACAGCAGTAACTGCTTACTTTTCAAGTACTGCATCAAGATTTGCAAATGTTTACTATCAAATTAAACAAATATGAGTAATTTTTACCCACTTGAAGTTATGTCTCGCTACCGCGACCCACAGTGAAAATTTAAATCAATTACCTTAGCGGGATACGTTGTAGAATTTAATATTCATTGAGCCTTTCATTTCAAATGACAAACTCTCATAATATAAATGGTGTGGTTGACATTCAGTGTCATCTGCGTGAAATTGAAATTTCATACTGTGCTCGGAGATGTTGACCCAATGTTGGTTTAATGTTGGTCCACCGTCTACGACGCTGGACCAACATTAAACCACCATTGGGTTAACATCTCGTGTTAGTTGTTGGTGTGTTGGATTTCCGCTTCACGTCGGACGTGTATCATTTCCCGGTGTTTGCTAATTAGTGTCGGGGTAATTGACCTACAGCCGCAGATTGCACAATCAACACTAATTGCTGATTTATCCCCGACAAACACACGCGTTTGCAACACATGTAATTTGTCGGTATCCTGTCACACATTGAAATAAAAACACGCGCTAAACAAACGCTGGTTCAATGCTTGGTCTATATGAAGGATATTGATCTAACATTGAAACAGTCAACGAGCTGGTGAACGACGATGAACGTACAAAATGGGGGACGCCTCTTGTTTACCGACTCGGAGTAGGGCTTTGACAGTTCTATGAATGTGAATGTGACTATAACTTGTCGTATTTCTGCACTTATCGCGACAGGAAGAAGCCTAAAATCATCAGCCCTTCTCTTTTATCTGCGTTCAACTCTGGTGTTTACTGGACGAGGCATTTTCCCTTAAAGCGCTGAAATACCTACGTAAAAACCATGGAAACTGAAGGGTTTTCTAATTTGAAATCATAATAAATGTCTTAGTTAGCTCTTTCTGATTCATTTGAATACCTGTGTTATGGGTCAACGGCCATTATAAATAGTTTTACTCTTACAGTGCGGTGATCGACTTTAGTCGCCAGAATCTGACGTCTACAGACGTCAGATCCTGACGACTAAAGTCGATCCCCGCACTGTAAGGGTTAATACTTCGCTGTACTAGTACACTGGTGTCACACGTCACAGATATGATCCTCTGATTAATCATCCCTATAATAATTCGGGGGTTATCTCAGAGTGGAGATAATTTCGTCATTCAGCAGGTTTCAAACCAAGGTAAACAAACCTTTCACTGCTAAAAATACACCGCGATGAATGATTCAAACAGTTAAACAACAAGTTAGTCATGCAGCCGTATCTATACCTAATCAGATTAAATACATTTTCAAAGGAAAGAAAAAAAGGCCTACTGCAGAGCGATCCAATAGTCAAATGATTCATAAAAAAAGTTACACATGTATTACATGCTTTATTTTCTGAAGTAGCTTTTATTTTCTTGAAAAAACCCCACAATTCACAATTATTCATTTGTGTTAGATCAGTGAGAAAGCACATGCACCAATACTTAGAATACTGGGATTGACCTGAAATACATAAGTACTGTGATTATCACATACGTATATTTGTAAGGAGATATACTTCTTCCAAGTACTAGTGCCTAATGTACTATACTTAACCCTTTACCCGCCGGTGCCGCATATATTCGGGTTTTCATTTTTTATCAGCACATTAAGTACCACCTTTTAAACATGTTAAAGATAAAATGTGACATCAATCAGCAATATTTGAAAACAGTTGACCTCCATTTTGTCAAATCTGAATAATTTTCACTCACTTAAAGTTGTGTTTCGCGTCAGCGAGACACAACTTCAAGTGGGTGAAAATTCAGATTGAATAATTTGGCGGTTAAAGGGGTAATGGGGATAAATTATATGGCAGTATACAAATGAAACTAAGGCTCGTTTAGTTTGCTTTGGACACAGCGATTACACCTCAGCCATCTGTTATACTGATGGCCTACTCATGACGTCAGTGATAACCCGTTAATCTCAGTTTCCTTTTTTCAAATATTAACCTTTTGCTTACTATGGTATTTTGAAAATAAAATAATATTCATTCACACATCAAGGCATGACGCGAAGCGCTTCACAACCTGACCCATCGAGTCTCAACACTATAGTCATGATAATCGTTTTTATTAGCACATCCAAAGACTTGGTTTACTAAGTTGAATTACTATATTTGTTTAATTATTAAAAGAATGGCAAAGCTTGGATCTCAAAGTTTTAAAACAGATAATGTTTACCCACTTTAAGTTGTGGATCGCGGCAGCGGTACACAACTTCAAGGGTATAAAATTTGAATGATATAAGTTATTGCTTTAAGGGTTGATGGTAGGGATAAAACATCAAATGAAAACATCATAAACGCTATGATTAATATCACATGCTCCACGCATGCAATAATGTGTAATCACATTATTTTTATATCAGTTTATATCTTCCTGGAAACAGATTATTAATATCCGGGTATGAGAAAACAGGGTGGAAATGACTGATAATCTTAATTTCCGGTATTAATAAATTTCCGAATGAAATTCTAATAACGTGAAGCTAAATATAGATTACTGATGATGTTACAACGTCATTGAAGATCAACGCTTTAGATGACAAACACACCATGCATGGCTGAATCACCTAATATAATAAAAGTCGTGGTGGTGGTGGTGGAAAATATTTGGTCATAGCCGTATAATTTATAGTCAATAATATATTCATAATTTAAACTTAACCTTTTGGCTTTTTATATAGTCAGTTAAAAAATCACCTAATAATTATTATAATAAAAATCGTGGTGGTGGAATACATTTTGTCTTAACCCTATTATTTAGAGACAATATGTTCACAATTTAAACTCAACCTCTGGCCTTTTATATAGTCCACTGGAAAATGTTTTATTGGTTTGAAACTAACCTGGGGTCGTAGGCATTTTACCGATATAACTGACCAACGGTGTTCAGTTAGGTCGGTAAATGCACTACGGTCCCTGGATAATTGATAATTGAAATAAAATCGAGCGAAAGATTCGCCGAATTACTATAATATTACGTATGTTTTATTCCCAATTCAATGGCTTTATTCTTGACTAATCTATAGATTGGCTTATGATATGTCACCAATGGCTCATAAATGTCAAACTAAAGTCCTGACAGGTTGAGGAGAACCCTTTGAACACAGGGAGACTATAATTAGGGTGTTTCTTGGGTTATATTTGCTTTCCAGAAGACACAAGAACTCGACCCAATGCTGTACTAATGTTGGCCCAGCGTCTACGACGCTGGGCCAACATTAGTGCAGCATTGGGTCGATGTCTTGTGTCTTCTGGGTTGTCATTATGACAGTGATCACTCATAATATAGATGTCAAGCTGGACCCCAGGCAGATTTAGGCGAACCCTTTGGAAACTAACGAAGCACATTTATTGTGGCTTGAACCTCTTGAGAAGATTGACTATTACATCAGTAATTACTCATATAAGTGTCAAACATACCATTTGACAGATTGGAGCGAACCCTTTGAACACCAAACGAACTTTAATTATTGGCTTAATGCTAAGTAACACCATACTATATTACCCGCTGTCTATCATGTTTATAGCATAACGTTATATTATGCATTCTAAATTAAGTGTGATAAAAAACTATCTATATACTTTTATATAGATAGTTTTTTATCACACTTAATTTAGAATGCATAATATAACGTTATGCTATAAACATGATAGACAGCGGAATTTTTATTTTTGGATATTATCGTGTATTGTAGACGTTCGTTACATAACATTTTTAAAGAGACCCAGTAGCTCGCAAAATGATAATCGGTTAAACAGAGTAGTGTGCACGCATTGGGTCAATGTTGGCTCAATGTTGATCCATCGTCTGCGACGCTGAACCAGCAGTAAACCAATATTAAATCAACGCCTCTTTTTACTGGCGCAGATAACATCAGGGACTAACACCAGGCTTTGTCCAACGTTGACTGAATGTTGGGCCAACGTAGAAGACGTTGGTCCAACATTCAGCCGACGGTGGACCAACGTCTGATATTAAGCCTTGTGCTGCTGAATAGTTTCTTTCTATTTTTCTTCATTTGAAGCTGGAATTGCTAACGCAATTTCCAGCTTTAAATGACGGGAAATACGCTTATTTATGAAAGATAGACATCTCCTAAATTGAATTATTCAAAGAACTGAGCATCTCTCATAAACAACTTTATCATTTTCAGTGACATTTTATGAGGTGTGAATCTGGCTTGAAACCCGTATACTGTAGATCTGGTAATTTTCGCGTCTTTCTATTTTCGCGAATTTCTGATTTAGGGATTTTTCACGAAGTTTAAAATTCGCGAATCTTCATTTTCTTTAATAGCGCTATTTTAATAATAATTTTTGCGGGATTCCTAAATTTGCGAATTTGTCCTCCTCACGAAATTCGCGAAAATTAAAACCTCGCGAATATTACCAGATCTACAGTATATACGGACCTGGCAGTACAAGAGTTAGACCTATATATACGGTCCTAGCAGTACAATGGTTAGCGGATAATGAGGATCAGTTGGAGAGCGGAGATTGAGCGTAGATTGATCGGTTTATTTGACTCGCGATGTATCCTAATCAGCTCCTCAAATTCACTCCGAGACGAAAGTCTAGACGAAAGTGTCACTTCTTTTTTTCAGGCTGTAATACATTTTACATTCAGATTTGTCATTTCTTTTTGCAGGTTAGCTGGTCAGGTGGATTACATTCAGATGTGTTCAGCTCTTTCATCCCCAGATACTCGTATATAATTATGCAGCGCAAAAACAAACAGCGGTACCCGCTGTTTGTTTTTGCGCTGCAGAATTATAGATATAAATGCGTGGATTCATGCAGCTTTTACCAGAGATTAAATGTACAATGACCTGTATTCTCGTACAGGTTACGATATATCGTAATGTGTACAGAAATACGGGTTTAAAGTCAAAATGCATGAACTGTTCATTTTTAAATAATTCTGCATGAGTGTACTGGTCTCATGATAGATTACACAGTCCGACCTAAAATGATAAAAATTAGCACAAGCATGTTTTAAACCAATTAGATGTAAATAAAAACTATAAGTATGTTTTGTCATATTCTCAGTTATACAAATAATTCGATCTGAGAATTTTCACCAAGACATATATTTCGTCACGTCAAGCTGAAAATTTCAGTATGAATTTCAGTTTAAAATGAATGGAAAAAAAACTAGCTTACAACTCAGCAGGGAAAAGTTGTAAAACAACAATATATGCTGCAACGCATTAATTCATACAAGAAGGTGGTGTGAAATAGATTTAAAATGTCAATATAGATTATTTATCATGTATATAGAGAATGTTGAAGATGAAGAAGTAAGTACTAGTATTTGTTATTCGTAAATGTTTAATCTACGACGCTGGACCAACGTTAAACCAACATTGATTTAACGTTTTGTGTCTCCTGGGAATGCTGGTAAAATTTATCCCTGTGAAACAAGGTATTGCCTAATAAACATTGTGATCACAATGATAACAGGCAATGTAGTAGGAAAAGTGGAATGAATATTATTAACTCGCAAAAACACTCAGAATACAGTCTGAACGGTTAGCAAAAATATCAACAGTCGATTAAATAGGCATCTACGTCCGAACTAAGTGACGCATGCGTAGTGATTACACACAGAAAATATAGCTCTTTAATTTGAGCTAATGGAGTTAGCAATTTCTGCCGTTGCAACGGTTGATAATACATGTATTTAACGGCGTAGTAAATACCACTGTGGATGTGAATTACAATAATTTGTCTCGGGGCCATGATTTATTATGACCCGGCCGGGACAAGGTTGGCCAGTTGTTCAATGTCCGTTACATTCTAACCCTTTGTGCACTGGATTAAGGTCACTCTAATTCCTGTCCCCATTAACCCTTTCAGCGCGGGGACCGACTTGAAACGCCAGAATCTGACGTCTATAGACGTCAGATTCTGACGTTTAAAGTCGATCCCCTCTCTAAAGAATTACAAATTTATAGTTACCGTTGATCCATAGCATAGGTTTTCAAATGAAGCAGAAAGCGCTAGCTAACGTTTACGATGATTTCAAATTGAAAAAACTTTTGGTCTCCAGGGTATATACAAAAACATTTCAGGGTTGAAAGAATTAAAACACGAATCGCAGTATGCGATTCTTGTCTTGATGTGGATGAAAAATTACTTACATTTAATTGTATGACGCATTTCTAAGTATTTGGAAACTAAAATATCAAAGCAATGTGATCTAAAGTGATTGTAATTGGGACGCACGTTAAATCGGTTCAGTTTAATGCAGAAAAGTCTACTTTTAATTCAGACTGGCAAACTATGAAGGCGATGACTTAGACGGACATTATAATGACACAGCTTAAACAAAACTGAAATGCTCATCTAGAAAGTCGGCATATCACAAAAAATAATATATTTTTCGCTACGAAATAAATATTTTATATCGCATTTTGTTGTTGCAAATTACGTATATGTCAGCATGCAGGCCTTGTTATGGAAATAAATAAAATTGTAAAATTACTACAAGTAAGAAAAACGGTTAATTCTGTTATAATTGTGCAATCGTTGATTGAGAAATAAGATTGTGTGTATTATTGAGACTATAGCGCACACGGGGTTATACAGGTATAGTAGGGTGAGAGGATTCGTCGCCGAGGACAGTTACCTTTTTAATGGCTCATATATATCTCTCTCCATTAAAAACGACAATCTCTCCACTAAGGCAGACGAAGAACGAGATCAAAAAATACAAATGGCCGAGGCCTACTTATAAGCCTAAATACAATAAGTGCATGTGAATACGATAATTTTTCATTTCGTTTATCTGAATTTACACAGATTCTTGATGTATGTTACACATCGGAGAACGACTGAAAACTCGTTCGTGGTGATATAATACACATGTAAATAGCAATCTGGTTCTGTCACGCCTGTGATCTTTTGGCAATAACTTCAGAGACAAGGAAGCCTGACACGTCGTGTTTCAATTTAAATAATATTATCATATCTATGAGTAATAAATAAAGGTAATTTTTATTTATTCGATTTATTTGAGTAAAACAGTACAGTAAAAACTACATGATCATAACTAAGAGTTCTACCTCAGTCCATGATCATAATAAGCAGGGCTCACCAGGGATAAAACACTACAAAGGGTTTGGTGACTCTAGATAACATAAGATACGATTTATTTATAGTCGCATAGGTGTATACAATGAAAAGCATTAACCCACAACTTTTTAATGTCTCATATATATCCCTCTCTATGAAAAACGACAATCTCTCCACTAAGGTAGACGTATGACGAGATCAATAAATACAAATAATAGAGGCCCACTTATAGGCCTAAATATAATAAGTGCATGTGAATACAATAATTTTTCAGTTCGTTTATCTAAATTTACACAGATTCTTGATACATTTTACAGATTGGGGAACGACTCAATGTGAATGAAAATATTGTGGATCATTCTCACCATCAAATAGTCAGCCGTGCTGTAAAGTGGTGATATACTGGTGACATAATTTATTTACTCTATACATTGTTCGTCGTGATATAATACACATGTAAATAGCAGACTGAGTCGGTCACGCCTTTGATCTTTGGCAATAACTTCAGAGGTAAGCAAGCCTGACACGTCGTGTTTCAATTTAAATAATATTATCATATCTATGAGTAATAGAATTGAGGTATTTTTTTTTATTTATCTCAGTGAAACAGTACAGTAAACTACATGATCATAACTCAGAGTTTTACCTCAGTCTATGATCATAATAAGCAGTATCACCATACTGGTCACCAGGGATAAAAACACTATAAAGGGTTTGGTGACTCATGATAACATTAGATACGATTTATTTATAGTCGCATTCTTGTATACAATGAAAAACATTAACTAACAATAGCTATCTCAGCTACTTGTGATAAAAACATGATAGAACAAAAACATTTAAAACACACAGTTTGGCTGACTGGGTTCCACAGATACCGGGAGCTATGAGTAAAATTATATAAATCTAATTCCCATAGTGGATCCAAAAAGGCAAAAAAAATCACGTAAGCTAGCCACAGTTTCGTGTGGGTAATTCATCATTGATTCAATTTTGTGGGGAGGCTCCATGACCGAGAGGTAGCGTGCTCGGCCTCAGACTGCCAGGGCTCGAATTTCCTCAGGAGGTTCACCTTGCCCAGTTTAGCCTATAGGTGCACAATGGTGGCCTAAAACCCCATTTCTTTTCGAGTGGGTGAAAATAACACATTGTTAAAAAACACCTCACGCGTAAATAAACTGAATAAAACGTAGTTCGTCCTGTAAATACGGCCATAGAACACAGAGGGTTAATGTGAAGTGGTTAATAAAGCTCACACTAAGTGGTGGACACGCTGGGCTCTTGATGGGTGTGGTCAACATCGTAGACATAAGACCCAGTGATGTATCGTTTCATCGATTTGTTCACATTTAAAATGTGTTTTTTTCCTGCAGTGCTCCGACATTTTACACGGATTAGGCATTTTGAGAAAGTATCACAGTTGTTTATTCCTGACCAATTGACAGTTGTATAGTCTGTCACATGACGGGATCAGCTAATTACATTATTTCGCCTGGGGCTGAGAACCAGTATGAATCTTTTTAAGAGCGTATCCTAATTCTGGAATCGTATCTATATGGTTTCAGTGCCACTGAAACCCATAAAATAGTGTGTGATAGATTCTTAGTTAATCAAAGAATTAAATTTTGTAGATGACAATTTTTCATCACTTGAGGCTGGAAATTGCGTTAGCAATTCCAGCTTCAAATGAATGAAAAATGGTAAAAACAGTTCAGCAGGACAAGGTCTAACTTTAACGACAGACAAAGCACAAACTCGTTGTAGATATTTCGTCGACAAAGCTGGCAGCTACTAACATCAATATCGTCCCCTAGCAGACAAAGTGTTGTATGTGCCACTCAAATGAGTGGCACATTCAACCCTTTAGGTGCTAAGACCAATGTGATTGATGGATTTGATAGTGGTATCAGTAAGTCGCAGAACTGGCCACATATAACACAATAAATTGTAGAACTTGATACTGTATAGTGGACATTTATAGGCCATACTTTATGTTTCACAGCACAGAAAACAGCCAGCTTCGGAGCAATGTTGGCTGAATGGCGCCAAGATTGGGCTAATGGCTCTGTTGGAACTAAGCTATTACCATGGTAACCCTTGTGCTGCTGAATTGTTTGCTCATATTTTTCACCATTTGAAGCTGGAATTGCTGACGCAATTTCCAGCTTCGAATGGTGAAAAATACTTATATTTCAGGAAAAAAAGACCTTCCTAATATTAAATTATCAGATTAACTAAGCATCTACCAAAAACTATTTTTCTCAAATTTAGTAATCTTTATATTGATCTAAAACATGCTTGAAACCGTATATATAAGGTTACAGCAGCACAAGGTTTAAAATAGACTTGCTGGTATGTTTAGATGATTTGCTGAGCAATGAAATTGAACGATGCATGGTCGTCAAATCTTCTAATAATTTTAGTGATACTTATTTGAGATTTAGACTTACTATTATGGGTAGAAGCCAAATATTTGTACTAAAAGTGAATTTCTAATTTCCCACTTGTGATCACAAATGGTAAATTCACTTCTTTACGTTTCTTTTTTTAACGTTAGGTGAACAAGTATATCTATGTATAAATTAATACAAAAACTAGTTGTGAAATTTTAGAAATGCGTTAAGTATTTCAAAAATAATTCGTATCCTTATAATATAATAAACTACATGTATTTATAAATGGGACAATGTTTAGCGTTATAGGACATATTGAATTTAGCAGGGTTTCCAATAAACAACTGATGTATTGTCCTCTTTCAACGACTTTATGAAAAGACCCAGTAGAGCTTCACGCTGAGTTAATGGCTTCACGTCCACAAAAAAACTGAGCGATATATTGGTAATTTGCGATGTGAATGGTTTACCGAGACGCCATTCCAAATAGCTAGAGATGCTGGCCCAATGCTGGCTCAGTGCCGGGTCAACGTCGGAGACGCTGGCCCAGTACTGAGGCTGCATTGGATGTCTGTCTCCCGTGATTGCAATTACTCACTGGCGGCGGCCATTTTGTAAATCATCTCCGGGTCGCTGGAGGTTTTGTGGCGCTGCCGTCCTCACTCGGGCCGGTACTGGGTGAGGTCATCCATAGCAGGGTCAGGTCAGAGAAGCTGACTTCATTACCATGATGTAATGCCGTCCGATTGTATCATCATTTTTGCTTTTTATTCCGCCTGCTGATTCCCAAGACAATATACGAGATAAAAAACACTGAATTTTGCCAAAGTCACACTTAAATAGAGTCATGTGATGTTGTACACACGCAGGCTAAACTGGACTGATGGGGGGATTCCTCGAATAGGCCAATGACGCAGCTTGCAATAACGTTTCTTCGTTCGCATCCTTGCCAAGGCCCGTAGTCACGTACAAGCTACGATATATCGGCCATCTCGACCAATCCGAAGCCTACGATGTATCGTAACTTGTACGAGAATACTGGCCCAGAGTTCCAGTTTTACACCCTGTGCCCTCCTACCCGGCATAACCGGGCTGCCTAGCCCACTTCGCAGCAAACACGGCCACGGTGACCGCCATTTTATTTACACAGCAAGTCGTGTAAAAACGACAAACGCGCCGCCTACCAAAAAACCAAAGTGATCGTATTAGAAATACTTCATTGGAGGTCTCTGAGTCTCCGTTCTCATCCGTGTTATGTCTTTTCACTTCGTCATAGAAAATAATATTATGGTGACATCGGTTATAGTCAAAATATTTCACTTTCACCACTCAAAATAGTATGTGATCATAGAAAGTTATACAGATAAAAAGTATAAGTACATAGTGTGATACATATTCATAACATATGTTTGTTACTTTATAAGCCCTTTAAATTCAAAGGCATCGAATGAACAATCGATACAAGCGCCAGTGTTACATTATTCCAACACTATATATTTAACATATATCAAATGCAAAGCGTCTTTTATCACCTTTTCAGTGCGGGGATCGACTTTAGACGTCAGATTCTGACGCCTAAAGTCAATCCCCGCACTGAAAGAGTAAATATGTTAAAATGGTCGTAGACCCATAACATAGGTATTCAAATGAAGCGGAGAGAGCTAAATAAGACATTATTTCATGATGATTTCAAATTGAAAAAAACCTTTGGTCTCCATGGCTTATATAAAAATAATTCAACGCTTTAATGCTCAACATATAAAGCAATCCGCAACATCTAGAGTGTTAACTGCGTGTTAACTCCTCGAAAACCTGTCTTTTGGCCCTGAAGGGTTATTTTATTCGACGCACTGAAGCACGGGCCATACACCAGCAGTAACAAATGAAGATGGGGCGACTGTAGTCTATGACTCTACATGAGGACATGACTATAGAACACTTTAAACGTGCTTTATGGTCCCTCAGAAATACTGCTTCAAACACCTTCTCATCCCAGGAGGGGACACTAAATTCAATGTAATTGCTGGTATACCAATAGCTACCTGCTTTGAAAACATGTTTGCTTGGCGGACATTAGAGTAATTTAGCGTCAACATACAGTCTAGTTTAATTCAGATGAAACCAAAAACCAAAATGATCATTTGACACATTATTATGTTACCCCTATTTTGATGTTGAGCAATATTCTTTAATACAAAGATATTATGGTTATGCCGTTGGTAGCTCGATATGGTTTGATGATGAATTAACAAAGAAAAAATATTGTAGGTAATATAAATTCCTGATCAAATGTAGCCAATAATAACATAGCCTGGTTGAATACATGATATATAGGTATTATCAAGAATATATAAAACCTTTATATATTCTTAATATCATCAGAAATGTAGTTGTCTATTTCTTGCATGTATTATGCATTTCTTGTGTTAGGCCCATGTGTTTCTGATTATATTGTCTAACATATAGCCTAGTATACATAATCACATGCTGAGCTAATATACTGATATAATAATAGACGATATGTATTTCTAGTTGAATGTGAAATATAAGCCCTCTTTATCAATGAGGTTACGTAGTACTAGTGTGCCGCTCCTGTATTTGTACACAGGAGAGTATTTGGCACCGATCCACAGATAGATAGATCGATCTGTGTCAAGAACAAATCGATTTGTGACGTGAAAGGTCAAAGTGTACATCAAAGTGAAATCACACTTTACCTGCCAGGACCACGGTAGCTTGTGTATTGTCAATTAGAAACACGTTTAACCCTTTAACGGCCAAGTTATTTAATTGGAGTTTTCACTCCCTTGAAGTTGTGTCTCGCTAACGCGATTCACAACTTCAAGCAACTGAAAATTATTCAGTTTTGACAAAATAGACTATAATCATATCTTGCTGATTGATGTTTATAATCTGACATTTAAAGCGACTCAATCAGGCTAAAATCATATTTTATTTTGGCATCTTAATATGGCCATAATGATGTGAACATGTCCATAGACTAGAATTGCAAAAGTTTAAAAAAAATTGTGTTTCGCATTTACCAGTTAAGCGAGATATAAAGACGAAATTTCCGTATTTCTTAATTTGGACATGCATGTCCGAAATAAGAAATCGGGAATAATAAATTAATATTTACTAAAATAAAATTACCCATATTTTGATGATTTTAGCCTGATTGTGTCGCTTTAAAGTGAAAAAAAGAACATAATCGGGACCGGCGGTTAAAGGGTTAACAAGCATGTCACCAGCACCCCGGCAAACACGAGACCCGATGTTGGTTTAATGTTGGGCCAGCGTCGCAGACGGTTGGCCAACATTAAACCAGCATTGGTTCGATGTCTGGTGTTTCCTGGGGAAATTCTTTTAGAAGAATACCACCTTTCAATTCCGATGAGACGATGTTATTAATTCGCGGGGATTTTCTTTTCACTTTTATGGTCGTTGGGTGCTCCAATTCGTGAAATCACGACGGCAAAGCCTCACATCGTTCATCATTTTTTGATGGGCTAGGAACAACAGTAATTACCTCAGGCAAATACAATAAGGCATCAATTAAACCCCCATAACATATAAAGTTACACGACTCTGATAAACCAGTCATTGATATGCCAGACATTTTCTGGTTTTGAAGAACAACACCGATTTCCAAGCACTTTAAACGAACAAACCTTTATGGTAGAAGCATAGTTTTAAAACCATTCTGGTAGAAGCATAGTTCTAACTGTCATTAGTTTCTGTGTTGTATTCTTGTCTTATTGGAAGCTGCAATAATAATGCTGCTTTAATGTTGGTACAGCAACTCAACATCGCAGACTGTGGACCAACATTAAATTCATTGAATCATTAAATCAAAAATGGTATAATCCAGTAAAATAAGTGCACTTTGGGATTTAATTTGATACATTATATCTCACTCTTTAATAAAATCATGTCATTTTTAATCGATTCGCGGCTCAATGTGAAAGAAAATGAGCTGGGGTTTTAGATGCTTGAACAAGATGAGCAACAACAACAAAGAGGTTTTATAGATTATAAATGTTCTACAGCTGGCTATATATACAGCAATGTGCTTTTTACATATATTTACTCTGGGCCTATATAATTTGGATCGTCGCTTGCTCTTTAACACTTACAGCGCGGGGATCGACTTTAGACGTCAGAATCTGACGTCTTTAGACGTCAGATTCTGACGTCTAAAGTCGATCCCCGCGCTGTGAGAGTAAAACTATTAATAACGGCCGTAGACCCATAACATAGGTATTCAAATGGATCGGAAAGAGCTAGCTAAGACATTTATGATGATTTCAAATTGAAAAAAACCTTTGGTTTCCATGGTTGAAACGAAAGTATTTCAGCGCTTTAAGGGTTAATAAATGAGAAATAAAAGGCAAAGGTGGGATACTAAGTTCAAAGGGTTGATTAGACGGTGGTCGTGTTGTATGTGAGTTAAGTGACCTCACAGATATGAATGACGTAGGCCTATACGTCCATTAGATAATACTACCAACTACGATCTTGTACAGTATCTTTGGTACCAGTATGAATGAATGAATGGATAGATAAAACTTCTAATGCGCCTAAATCCCTGTATGACAAGCTCAGAGGCGCTTCATACAAAATCATAGTCAAGAATCGTGTCCAAGGTCAGTCAAAGTACATGTACTTCATGGATGATTTTTTCATTAAAAGTCCATAAAATAAAACAAAAAACTATTTCCCTGTACTATAGTAAACGAAATTTATACATTTATTCCAATGTTATAATTAAAGTATCTGATATTATCATCCTACGAAAGACCAGAACAATAAAACGGTCAATAAAACCTTTTTTTTACAATGTAACAG